>JAFVLL020001974.1:0-10568 GCA_021397915.2 Tor tambroides
CTGTTCATAATGGTGAGTGGGGGGAGAGCAGGGGGGTTTCTCCTGAAGTCCACGGTCATCTCCACTGTTTTGAGCGTGTTCAGCTCCAGGTTGTTAAGACTGCACCAGATAGCCAGCTCTTTAACCTCCTGCCTGTAAGCAGACTCGTCACCGTCCTGGATGAGGTTGATGAGTGTGGTGTCGTCTGCAAACTTTAGGAGCTTGACAGAGGGGTCTTTAGAGATGCAGTCATTGGTATAAAGGGAGAAGAGCAGTGGGGAGAGAACACAGCCCTGAGGAGCTCCAGTGCTGATCGTACGGGTGCTGGATGAGAATTTTCCCAGCCTCACTAGCTGCTGCCTGTCTGTCAGGAAGCTGGTGATCCACTGACAGACAGAGGTGGGCACGGAGAGTTAATTTGGGCTGGAGGAGTGATGGGATGATGGTGTTAAAAGCAGAGCTGAAGTCTACAAACAGGATCCTCACATAAGTCCCTGGTCTGTCCAGATGCTGCAGAACATAATGCAGTCCCATATTGACTGCATCATTCACAGACCTGTTTGTTCTGTAGGCAAACTGCAGGGGGTTGAATGATTGCGGTTACAGAGCGATGCCTCGGGTGGAACAGATGCTCGCGAGCTATCTGTCCCCCGATGCTGCGTCGTCTCTGAAGGCTCCGTCCTTGCCCTCCAAGCCGTTGCGTACAACCTCTACGCTGGTAGGCAAGAGGTAGGCGGCGGCAGGTCAGGCTGGCGCGTGCCTGCACACTATGTCGGTGTTGCAGGCATACCAGGCTGACCTGCTTAAAGAGCTGGATGAGCGCGAGGTGATGAGCTCTGATGACATCACCAGAATGCATGAAAACTGATTTTTTGCATGAAGAGACTTTCGGAGCTGTGCATCTGCCCTGTGTGTCTGTGTGAACACGGTCCTTCAGTCGATCTCACTGGTACACATTGTGAGGGTACAGAAAGGAAAGCCCAATGCCTTGGTTCTTTTTGCTTGTCCCTCTAGAGGTGTTTTTGTCTTTGTTGTCAATAAATTCGCATATGAAATAATCCTGATTAAACAAATGTATTTAAATTAAAAAGATCAAGTGATAATTTTGTGATGGAAGGGTTGTGATAACTACTAATAAACTGATACTGTTGTGGCAAACTGATTACTGGGGTAGCCCCTCCCAGCCAGAATGCACCAGCCAGGTGCACCAGGTGAAACTGATCTACTAATTGGCAGAGCAAACTCAAAGTCAGAGTAGAAAGCAGCAGTAGAAAGCAGCACTGAGGAATGAGTGTGGCAAACTTGCCATTACTTTGGCTGAAGTGAACACTTTTGTGAAGAATTAAGCCTACTACAATCAATGGAGATGTAGCCGGTGAGCTTTCATATTTTTTCTTTTGATAGAAACTGGATTTTTTGTTTATATCATATTTCAACATGATTGGTTTAATAAATTTAAATTTTGGCAGTGATTGTTTTATTTATATATATATATATATTACAATGTGTTCAGATTAAAAGCCATTTAAAATCATTAAATGTTTAAGCTCAGCAAAGTTAAAGTGTATTTACTGCATAAATGTTCAAATATCTGCTGTGGTTACATGCTGTTTTATGGTAATTTAAGACCAAGGATTTAAATCTTGTTTGCTTGATTTGTATCTACCTGTGCTTGCTCTTAAAGTGGTGTTTGTATTTGTGTTTAAAGGTTTTTCACTTGACTCATTGCATCGAACTTTCAAAATAAAGAAGGGAAAAGAAGAGCAAAAGTGTGGTCAATGAGTGAAATCCAGTTGAACTCTTCTTGTAGTGTGTTATCTTTTTCAAGTGGGAGAGTTCTGCACATTTAGTACCTCAAACAGTGAGGATCACTTGACAGTGGAAAAACTGGGCTGTGGAGACTGGAAAAGAGAAACCAGAACAGCGACCGGCTAAGCCTGGAAAGTCAGAAACCTGGTAAGACACTGAATAAAGAAGTGTAAACCATCACTTGAACTGACCTAGAAGATGGCTGACTCAAAGTCACTAGAGCAGCTTAAAGCCAATAGAACAACAGCAAAACGCCAATTCTCCCGGCTGGCAAACAATGTTGTTAGGATGTGCACAGTACTGTCTGAAGAGGAGCTCGGAGACAGTTTCAAAAAACTCACAATTGAGGCCAACAAAGTCATAGAAGCTAATGATGATGTGGAGGCCCAGTATCTTGCATAAGTGGAGCTGGATGCAGACGTTCCTGTGTTGAACGAGCAACAAAAGGCTGATATAGAAATAACTGCAAGTGAGTGTGAGAAGAAACTAATAGTTATAGGCCAATTGCTCTTACATCTACATTGTGCAAGGTAATGGAGAAAATGATAGTAAGAAGGTTGAATTATTTTTTTGGAGAAAAAAGTAATAGTTTCATCAGCTCAGTGTAGTTTTAGGAAGAAGAGATCTACAATGGATGCTCTGATATTATTTGAAAATGATGTTAAAAAAGCTTTAATAATGAAAGAATTTCTTGTTGCTGTTTTCTTTGACATTGAAAAGGCATATGACACTTTATGGAGGGAAGGACTGTTAATTAAGCTAAATAGAATTGGAATAGGGGGGGAGAATGTATAATTGGATATTAGATTTTTTTTTTTTGTTTGAGCGCACATTCCAGGTAAGAATAGGTGAAGAAATGTCGGAATCATATGGTATCCTGAATGGGACCCCACAAGGAAGTGTAATTAGTCCAATTTTATTTAATTTAATGAGTAATGACATATTTGAAAGAGTTAAACCAAGCATTGGGAAGGCATTATATGCTGTCACGAATCTGGTCCATGCTCTTCCGGACAATAACCACCAGATGTCACCCACTCACCACATGGACTCTTACACCACACAGCACACTCTACTACAGTTCCCACAATCCATTGCACTGACGACACGCAGCTGATTTCACTGATTCTGATTCACACACACTACTTAAGCTATGGACTTCCTCTGTTGTATTGCCGAGTATTGTATAGCGATTATCACTCTCCAAGCGATAGCTACTCTACGGAGCCCTAGTTATTGTCTTAGTCATCGTCATAGTTATAGTCTTAGTCTTGCCTTGCCTTGTGTTTTGATTACCTGCCCGTGTTTCCTGGATTTACCCTTTGCCTTGCCGTTTGGACTGTTAGCACCTCGTTTGGATTATTGCTTCTGTACCTGGATTATCTCTCTGCCTTGCCCCTTTGGATATTGCTCGCCGACCTACGCTTGCCCCACGGATTGCTCTGTGTCTTGCCCCTGCCATACCTGTTTGCTGGTCTCTGACCCTGCCCGTATGACCATGTTTTATAATAAAGCTTTGCATATGGATCCGCACGTCTCGTCAGCCCTGTTACAGAATACTCGGCCACAAGAGGATCCAGCGGCTTTTCAGAGGAGAATGGTATGGACATAGCATTTCTTCTGTTGCGGTTCAAGCAGGGTACCCGATCGCTGGAGGAGTGTATGGAGGAATTTCTGAGGTTAGCTAATGACTCTGATTTGCCGGACTGTTTTTTGATTGATCTGTTTGGTGATGGCCTTAACCAACCGCTCAGATCAAAGCTCTTTCAAGAGGGTCCGCGTTCGTCACTCGCTCAGTTCATGGATTATGCTTTGCTGTGTGTTGGCTCTTCGTTCACTGTGGGGGTTGCGGAGGAACGAGAGACCACACCCAATTGTTTGATCACAGCCGCGCTGGAGCACTCTCACAAAATGGCGGCCACAACACCACCCTGTAGCGTCAGTGCTGCCGGTCATGAGCCAAGTCAAGTCCCAGCCTATGTTAAAGAGCCAAGTCAAGTTACAGCTGATGTTAAAGAGCCAAGTCAGGTCACAGCCAATGTTAAAAGGTCAAGTCAAGCCACAGTTAATCGTCTCAAGTCAAGCCATAGTTGATCTTCGTGAGTCAAGCCAAGCTACAGTTGATCGTCACAAGTCAAGCCAAGCTACAGCTGATCGTCACAAGTCACGCCACGTCTCAGCTCCTCAGCCAGAGTCTATCACACTCAGATATTCAAGGTCAGTGCTTCGATTTTCACGTTTGGTTTCCAGTGTGAGGGATGCACCACTGGTGTCTGTGCGCGCAGCTGGTATCCCCAAACCTACTCACTTTAACCCTTCTGTTTTTGCACTAACTCCCCTGTTCGACGCATTTCTCAGGATGAGGATCGCTTTGTTGCGTTTGGGCCGCATACACCACCTCAGAACTCTCCCAGGTGATGGCACCCGCTGCAGCTTCTCCAGAGGTGGCGGCACATGCTGCAGAACCTCCCGAAGCGGCGGTGCTCGATTCAGCCCCTTGTATGGTGGTGGCGCCCAGCAGCGCACTTTCAGCCCGTCATGTCACGGTCGAAGGTACCGTTGATGAACATTGTTCCTGCCCTGTTACAGAGACTGTTCCCCTGACCTCAGTGCTTCCTGTTATGGCGGTCGCCATTTTGAGTGTGTGGGCTGCACACTGCGCTCCTGAGGCTTCTCCTGTTCACGAGTCTGCTCCAGTGCCTCCAGAGGTGGTGGCTTCCACTGCAGAGCCTCCAGAGGAGGCGGCGTCCACTGCAGAACCACCAGAGGTGGCGGCTTCTGCTGCAGAACCTCCCGAAGTGGTGGCGCCCACTCACGAACTCACTGTCTGCCCAGTCACGGCTAAAGAGGCCGTCTATGAATCCTTGTCCTGCCCTGCCACAGCTCCTGAGACTATGAATGTTCTGCCTGTGTTGTCTGTCTCTGCTCTTCCTGTGTTGTCTGTCTCTGTTTCTCCCAGGTCCCAGTTCCTGCCATGGTCTTCTGCTCTGCCGTGGTGGCCTTCTGTCCCACTCTGGTGGTCGTCTGCTCCGCTATGGTCTTCTGCTCCGGTCTGGTGGTCGTCTGCTCCACCCTGGTGGGCTCCTGCTCCGTCTGCTCCGCCCTGGTGGGCTCTTGCTCTGTCCTGGTCTCCGGTTCCGCCGGGGTGTCCTGCTCTGCCTCAGTCCCCGGTCTTCCCACTTCCTCACGGACCTGGCCCTCCGTCCCTCCCCCTGTTCCGCCTCCGCTCCACCGCCCTCCTGGATTGTGTAATGTTTAGAGCGTCTGGAAGCCGCTCCTTGGGGGGAGGGGCTATGTCACGAATCTGGTCCAGGTTCTTCCGGACAATCACCACCAGAGGTCACCCACTCACCACATGGACTCTTACACCACACAGCACACTGGACTACAGTTCCCACAATCCATTGCACTGACGACACACAGCTGATTACACGGATCACACAGCTGATTTCACTGATTCTGATTCACACACACACTACTTAAGCTATGGACTTCCTCTGTTGTATTGTATAGCGATTATCACTCTCCAAGCGATAGCTACTCTACGGCGCCCTAGTTATTGTCTTAGTTATAGTCTTAGTCTTGCCTTGCGTTTTGGATTACCTGCCCGTGTTTCCTGGATTTACCCTTTGCCTTGCCATTTGGACTGTGTTAGCACCTCGTTTGGATTATTGCTTCTGTACCTGGATTATCTCTCTGCCTTGCCCCTTTGGATATTGCTCGCTGATTGCCGACCTACGCTTGCCCCACGGATTGCTCTGTGTCTTGCCACTGCCATACCTGTTTGCTGGTCTCTGACCCTGCCTGTATGACCATGTTTTATAATAAAGCTTTGCATATGGATTCTCACGTCTCGTCAGCCCCGTTACATATGCAGATGATTGTGCAGTGTGGAAAAGAGGTAGGAATCTAGGAAATATAGTTAAAGGAATACAAGAATCCATAAATGAAGTTGAAAGGTGGTCAGTAGATTGGGGACTGAAGTTTTCGGTATCAAAGACTCCATATATGGTTTTTACAAAGAAAAAGAAAATGGAACAAATGACCTTGAATTTATGATCAATCGTTAGAGTGACAGTTTAAATATCTTGGATTAATCTTTGAGAAATTAACACTGACCTGCTGTAAAATGGTGCTGTTAAAATCACTGACATTATGGTTCAGTGGTGATTGTTTATTCTCAGTACTTGAATCTTCTTTGCTACAGGGATTTAAATAATCAAATCAGTAATTTAAAACAGCAAAAACTGTATTGTCTTTATTCTAGGATCACACAAACACCAGCAAACAAAGAGGTTTTCTTACCAGGGGGCCGTTCTTCGTACGTCGCTAACTCAGTTAGCTGAATTTGATTGTTGCCGATTTTGCTTGATCTTGGATCATTTGGTTCTTCCAAGCTCATCCTAGGGCACTCATATAGCAACAGGTCGTAAAGCTTAAACCTGCTGGGAGTTTATTTCATGTAAACAGGATTAGATTGCATCTTTTTAAGCAGAATTGATACTTAATATCTGCCCCAGCCACCGCTACTTATTACAAGAGTACCCTACTGGTCCAGGGACAATAATTTAAAATAATAATAATTTAAAAATTAATTTTGAAAATAATATAATAATGTTGTGTAGTCTATAATACTATAGACACAACCAGTTTTACTCACTGAAAGATTTAGTGATGAAATAATTACTTTATAATTGTACTGGAGTCTTACACACATGCTATACAGTTAATCTGAACCGTGCATTAATTTGAGTGGTGACAGCTATTATGGGAGTGGCTTGATGGAGCGCAGATAACTTGATCTTGACTCTTAAGAAACTTTAATTAATGCTGTCACGTAACAAATCTGCTTCAAATAAAAAATTAAATGAATTGCTAATTACAACATTGAAATAAAAATATAAAGCCTCTAAAAATACTAGAAATCGTGAATACAAATAATTTGGAATCATGTAAAAAAAAAATTACAAATAAATTAAAAACAGTGCACATTTCATTTATCTATTATAACATTTATGTAGTTTTGTTCGCTTGGCTGTTTCCTTATAAAAGTCCAGAAATTTGTCAAGTTTTTTGTCAGGTGAGTTTTTTAATGATATGATGTCATTACGTTGCTGTTTTGCTGCAAGCCAGTCGCTGCATTGCTGATCGTGGTTTCGAGTATCGATACATTTGCCCTTTTAAACCAACCCATGAACGCGCAATTATCTCAGATAACTCAATCCAGCCATACTAATCATCAACAACAGGTGCGTTCGAAGAACCGAATTAGCCAGATCCTGATTAGTGCGATGATATCATCTTGGATGTGTGATTTGATCTCGGATGTAATAAGCGACGTACGAAGAACAGACCCCAGTGCTACAGACAAATCTGAGTTTCTTTGAACATGATACATCAGCCCATTGTGCACTTGGCAAATTCAGTTGCGCACAAAATTCAACTCCCCTGAAATTATTGGGTTCAGAGACATTCCAAGCCCTGAATTCAAAGCTACTCTGATCTGACCATTTCCAAGTGTGTCTGTATAAACCCATGTAAGCTTTTACCACATTATTGTTGATGAGCAGCAGCTTCAGTTTTGCGTTCTCATCTTGGTTTTCTATTTTAGCCAAATCAGTGTGATACAGTCTGCAGTAGTTTAAAGCTTCACTCCAACTTTTCTTCTCTTGGATTAAGACAGTTGTTTTCGTTGTGGCTGTGGACATATAGTTCATTTAGACATTCTATTTGTTTAGTTATGTTAGTCAAGTTAGAAAAGCATATTCAATTACCATTATAGCACGAGACAGAAAGGGGCTCTCCACATTTCTGATCATACCAAAATCCTGTATTAAAGAACATAGTACAAGCCTCTTTTGATTGATAGCAGTCTGGTTCGTTTACTGCCCAGTTGATGTATGTCAATGTTTTTTCACCATTGGACCATCTCCAGCTGTAGCGATCATCATACAATCCTATCCAAACATCGTCAGTGTAACCTCCGCTCACCAGAGTTTGAACGACTTGGTTGTGTTCCTCCTTGTTGTCAAATGTTGCTAAATCATAGTAGTATTTTCTGCAGTAATCTTGAGCCTCAGCCCAGTTCTTGAACTCATTGATGATGTAAAAATGAGAAGAGCACCATGGAAAAAGTACAGATCCTTGAAAAAGATTCAGTGAAACTTCTCAGTGCTGTTCAAGTCAATGTAAGGAATGCATTCTTTTTATACTTAAATGTAAAACATAAACTTATTTTTATCTTTACCTACTAACAGTGCTGTGAGAAGCATCCTATGTACAAAATCCATTTATTTTGGGTTTTAGACAAATATGTTTGATTGTGAATAATATATTTATATTTAAAAATACACAACACCAAACATCAAGTCTTGTTAAATATAATCATGACAATAATGAAAACACATATGCAGAGTAATAGTAATAATAACAATATTACTTAAAGTGTCATTGTTTGCCAGTGTGATACTTTAAAAGCCACATTGATAGACTTGCAAATGTTTCTTTTCTATTTTTTTCCCCCTAGAACCAATCACAGTCCTTGACTCTGTCTCAAGGATCCTCCCAAAAAAGTGAGCATTTGGTCATGTGATCTCCACATGCCAGCCACTGCAACTATTCCCTATATAGAATAAAACAGCCTTTTGAGGGTAATTCATTTGTATATTAAAATACCATCAGCAACCTATTTTGATCTGGATGCATTTGGTTAGACGAAAAAGTCAGAGCCATGTAAGAGCCATGTACAACATTTACTTAAAAACAGTTCATGCACACAAGTGAGTTGATTTGCATGAATTTGATTAAATCCTGTTAATCTTAGTAGAATACTGAAGAAATACTAATTTTGGGGGCAGTTTGGGGAGCGGGACTTCAGTTGAATAACTCTATGGGAAAGCTATACATTTGCTTATGATCTAAAATCTTTTATTTTATTTTATTATTTTATTTCATTCAAAAGCTGACGCATGCATAAGGTATTCATAGATTTCCTTATCAAATCAATGGCAAATCCGTTTCATTACTTATGCAGGGAATGCCTAACTATCACGCCCCGTGGAATAGTTGCATACGAGAGGGCAATAACAAAGATAAGGTCATGGTGGTGGATTCCCCCAAAAAAGAAAAGAAATGGCTCTGGGCGAGGACCAAACAAGCACACAGATTACATAAACAAAACTGTTACATTTATTAAAGATTGTAAGTGAAACACATAAGCATGCCTTTGGATAAAATAAAAAGTAGAGAAATTAAATAACCTAATCAAATTATTAAATAAAAATACAGCTGACTTACCTCCCAAAAAAAACAAACAAACAAAAAAAACAGATTCACAAAATAAATAAAATAAATAATAATAAAATAATAAAAAATAAAGAGGCAGGACACCCCTACGGTCTTTTTTCAGTGTGTGCTTTTACATTAACAAAGATGAGCACTAAGTTTTAATCAAAACAACATCTTCCTCCTCCTCTTCTTCTTTTTCTTTCTCAAACCAGCTGTTAAACCAGCTTAAAGGTGCTTTGCCTCCACCTACTGGTCTAGAGTTACTTTAGTAACACCCCTGGGGAAACATTTTATAGCCATGCAGCTCCTGCTGCATTTACTTGAATGGGAAATGGATAATGTACAAAAAAACATGTCAACTCTTAATGAAACTTTAAAGGTTTTGTCCAGAAAATGTGCATGAGTTTCTAAAATAAACAGATGATCCAGTTTACTCTCTTGGTTCATTGACTTCTTTTCCTTGCCCATTAAAGCTAAGCAGGGCTGAGCCTGGTCAGTACCTGGATGGGAGACCTCCTGGGAAAAACTAGGTTGCTGCTGGAAGAGGTGTTAGTGAGGCCAGCAGGGGGTGCTCACCCTGTGGTCTGTGTGGGTCCTAACACGCCAGTACAGTGACGGGGACACTATACCGTAAAAAGCACTGTCCTGCGGATGAGACGTTAAACTGAGGTCCTGACTCTCTGTGGTCATTAAAAATCCCAGGATGTCTTTCGAAAAAGTGTAGGGGTGTAACCCCGGCATCCTGGCCAAATTTGCCCATTGGCCTCTGACCATCATGGCCTCCTAATCATCCCCATATTCTGATTGGCTTCATTACTCTGTCTCCTCTCAACCAATAAGCTGGTGTGTGGTGGGCGTTCTGGCGCAGTATGGCTGCCGTCGCATCATCCAGGTGGATGCTGCACACTGGTGGTGGTTGAGGAGATTCCCCCCTTTCATGTAAAGCGCTTTGAGTACCCAGAAAAACGCTATATAAATGTAACAAATTATTATTATTATTATTATTTTCCCCTAGCAGCTATATTGAGTGTTGCAGTTTTGAGTGATCTGTCTCCTTTATGGTTGTTTTGGCTCCTTTTAGTGGTATACCTTGTGTTTTAAACCTTAGGCCTGTGAGGGATTGATGTCCTCGTTTTGATTTTCAGAATCCTAAATGAACTCACATAAGTTATATTACAAAAAAATGCATTGAAATTATACAGCAAGATTTTTTCCCCCTTATACTTTATAAACTCTCTCTATAAAAGTTAACTCAAACTCTATAAAAATTTCAAACCAGAAGTATTGGGAATTCATGTTTTTCTCTCTCACACACACACACACACACACACACACAAACACATACACTTGTTTCGTTATCCTTGTGTGGACTCTCATAGGCATAATGGTTTTTCTGCTGCACAGACCGTATTTTCTATCGCCCTACACCAACCCTACACCTAAACCTACCCCTTACAGGAAACTTTCTGCATTTTTACATTTTCAAAAAAGTT
>JAFVLL020001975.1:0-17921 GCA_021397915.2 Tor tambroides
TATTTAATACACGAGTTTCACAATTTGAGTTGAATTACTGAAATAAATGAACTTTTCCACGACATTCTAATTTATTGAGATGCACCTGTAAGTTGAATCAAAGTCAACTTTAATGTCATTAGTCTGTTTGATTAAGAGGAGATTGAAAATGCTTTTATTGTGCTTCCAGTAACAGGGTTGAGAATCACTGCTCTAAACAAGCTTATCGACTCAAGGTAAGGGTTTAGGAATCAATTATTTGTTTTAGAGGTGATAATCTATTTACCCATTTCATAATGTCAACCATAATCTGACTTGAGTGCCGCACTCCCATCGTTTTTTATATGAGGTCCCAGGTTTGGTAGTTCTGATTCCCTCAGTGGCCTACACATGATAAAATATGAGCAAATAAAAAATAAGTAAATGTTTTTAAGATGTAATAAAATAATAATTGTGATGGTGACCATGTGAACTCCTTGCGCAGATGAGATGTTCTTCCATTGTAGCATCTGAAATCATGCTTGAAGACATATGCAAATTCATGTACATTGATATTTAATACAAATTTTCACTGATTATTATGCTGAAAATATACTTACAATGAAAAATTCTGATTAGTCTCAGAGTTTAGGACCCCAAAGGTGTGTAGTCAGTTCAAGAAAAAGTAATCATATGGTTCAATCATAAAGCTAATTATTTTATGAATTAGACAATTTGTTTGTTTAAAATTAGCATCTGGAACTCAGTTTTATTGATAATTGCATAAGTGCAGATTTCTTTTACACTAATGGCTTCAGTATACTTCATGACACTCACATATACATGTACAGTCTCAGACCTACTGATTCCTTTATTCAAAATTCTTGGCTCAATAATAATAACACTACATTTCCATTTTGTGTTTATTTCAGATTTGAGATTATTTGCATTTGAGAGTCTCAGCATTGTATTTTACTACAGTACTTGTACTTCCAGCGGCGGTCTCTGAAAACATTAAAAAAAATATCATGTTACCATTCAAATATGCAGATTCACATGCAGCTATTCCAGTATCAAATTTACATCACCTTTTTCACTGTCGACCGAAAACCTTTATCAATATTCAAATTAACAAACTATTCAAGAGAGAAAAGAAGAGAAAATCTGAAAATATTACAAATCTGCTGCTTTACTTACTCGTGTTTATTTTCATGGTAGCTTTCAGCACCCACCAGGAAGTTTTGGTTTGGTACGGTCCAGTGGAACAACTCATCAAACCAGTTCACATAAGTCGTCCACTCGCAGTTAGCAGTACAGTGGCCGTTACTTCTACAGCAGTAAAACTGCCAGCTGTGTAAAAAAAAAAAGAGTATAATAGACATTAGCTCAGGTGAACACACAAAACATCAAAATCAGTCCAAAATCAGAGCTCACCGCCTGTCCTCGTGCTTGTTGCTGTGGTAGCTACTCATTCCTGTTACGATGTGGTTTGGTGGACACTCATAGGTGAATGTTTGGTCAAAATCATTGACGTAAGGTGACAAGAAACACTCTGTGCCAGAATCAAAGGTGTCTTTACAGCCGAACTCCCACAACCGGTCCTCATGATGATTATGATGTTGGCTTGGTTTATTCATTAGACAAGGAAACATAAGAGGCAATTGAATTATCAACTTGATGTTTTGATTGTGTTCTGTTTCATTACTGTAGTATTATTTTTGAGAATGTACACTTACTGTAAGCTCCTTGGAAACAGAAAATTGACTACACTTTTCTGGAGTTACAAATTACCATGCATGTTTTAACTTCCATTTTAGTGTAAACTGCATTCATTGATCCATATTTTGTAGACCACATTGACCCCATGATGTTTTGACTTTTACTTTAGTAACATTTTAACAGTAACTATACCTTTACAGAAGTACACTCTGCTTTTTACTCACCTCTTTATGTAAGATATGGACTGTCCTGCAGGGCAGTTAAAATCTAGAGGCTGGTCATAGCTGTTTTCCCAGTGCAGCTCTGTGGGATTTAATTCAGACTTAACTTGACAAGCATTTCCATCAGTTTGTAAAAACAAACAGGTTTGCATAAAGTTTCCCACCTTGTCCATTGGCCAAGAGACCCGTCAGTAGTATTAACAAAGCAGCTCTCCTCATGGTGTTGTTGAGTTAAATTACTAGACAGAAAGGTACTGCTTTTATAAAGACCTCAGTCCTTATGGTCACATGTAACGTGTAAGGTCAGTCTTTTGCTTACCAAGTGGGATCTAATCATGTTTGAACAGGTGGGACTGATTTCTACCTTCAAGGTGATTTCTCAGGAACAGACATGCTGTGATAAAAAATAATAATCCTTAATTTTTTAAGCAGAAGTTTAAGCTGTTTAAAATTAGTTTAGTTGCCCCCTATGTTGTTTTGTTTTTTGGCTGTTTAATTTTTCAGTCTTTATTTGGGACTTTTTGATCTGTATTATCTGTGGGAAAATAGTACATGTGCACCTTTAGCAGTAAACAGTTACGCATGATACCATTTTATTTTTGTGCTGGGTGTTTAAAGATAAACTTATATAAGGTGAGTTATGCAATCTTACTCAGGAAAAGCTAAGGGTTATTGCACTGAGAGAAGATAAATATCTAATATATACCATATGATCAGAAAAATAATCAGATTTGTTTTGGCAAATTCTCAAATATTTATACTCGCATACACAGAATTTTTATTTTTTTGAAGTTAATAAATAAAACAAAGATTATTGGAGTTTTACAAGAAAATGCTATTTCAGTCTTTTGCTTCAGACTTTCACACTTAATTCAATGTACTTGCTGTTTCTTGGTAACTATTTATGAAATTTACTAGCAATTTCTGAGTGAAAATTGTTTCACTACCAAATGTTTTTCAGTCTAAAAAATCATGAGACACTCATTAAGATGGTTTTATTCATTAATTAAAAAAGAGGTGCAGTGTTAATGTGCTAACCATGACATATTCTGTGTAAACTATTGTGTTAATAAATTAAAGAACTGATCAGTAAAGTAAATAAAACATAAGCCTACTGGCACGCTGAAATCGTTAAGACTAGCATTCAGATACAGTGGTTTTTGGTTGCAGGTAAAAAATGGATTTTGCATATTCAAGTCAAGTAATAAAGAGAATTCACAAAACCCTATAATAATCTGGAACCTCATAACTGAACAACATTGTGACAAACTGTTGTCACATAGTTTACATTTATTCCATTTTCTTTTCACATGCATTTATGTATTTAATATATGGTGTATCTGCGTTCAGAGGGATGTTTCTTTGGAGTCTCTGATCTCTGTAATGGGTGGCTGGAATGACAGGATCTCTGTAAAAGTGTGACCTGCACAGTGACAGACAGAAATAACAGTCAATCAGAAAAGTATTGAGTTGTACATTGTGACCTCTCTTCATTTTTTTCAACTCTTGCCTATTCATTCTAAACTTTAACCCATAGAAATAAAACCTAGCAATTCTCTTATTTTAGATTTCAGTTATTAAGATGTTATCTCATACGTTTCCACTGATCCAGAGGCATTTCTGTGTTGTCCATAGAGTGATCATAAGGCAGGGCCTCCGTCTCTTCCTCAGGTTCTCTGAACTCTGTGAACAGCGGGAGCTCAAGCGCCTCTGCAGCGCTCACGCGTTTGTCAGGATCCAGAACCAGCATCCGCTCCAGAGCGCTCACCGCTGAAATAAAAAGGCGCTCATTAGACACAAATAACTCTTACAACTGACCCTAACAGTATAACAAAAGAAAGAAATGGCTTACCTTCTGAGCTAGCTTTAAAGAAAATAGTGTTTAAGTCCTTCTTTGGTACTTTAGGTAGACCTCTGATGTAGTTTTTGGCCTGTTTGGGTGGATGCAGAAAACATATGCATCAGTTTTGCATTTGCGTGTGTGTGTGTGTGTGCAGTTCATTTCTCTTCTAGTGTTTGTTTTTATCTGTAATACACTCACATCTTGGCTTTGTAGCTTCATGATGAAATCTGGTGCTGGTGTTCCTGTGATTTTCATGATCTCTCTCAGCTGGTCCAGATCTACAAGTCTATGTCAAGGATTCAGTGAAAGAATAGAGGCAGTACAAGCACGTTTTTGCAGTAAACACAGAATTCATGTGTTTAATCTCTACTGTGGATTGTAGTAAAGTCAGTTCAGTTGACTGATTTTCAAATGTGCAGTGATAGCTACACGTAAATACACAAGTAAAGAACAACATATTATTTTTCCATTAAATTAAATCAGTCAGCTAATCATCAAAGTCACTAGAACATGTAAAAGCAGAAATCATCTTTCAGTTACACTGTAAAAAAGATACGGTCATTTCCTTTAAAAAGTGGCCTTCCAAGCAACATCTCCGCCATGATGCAGCCCACTGACCAGATATCAACTAAAACAGAAGAACAGAGTTAATAGTCACATCAGCCTTTGAACCAGCTGTTCATAAGTTTTTACTTAAATTAGAATATAAAGTTCACAATAGATGCTTAGTAACTACTAGATAGTCTGTAACTAACTTTGCAAATTTGGTTGCACCATTTGTTTTCAAGGCAGAATGGAGTAATGTAGTTGCATAATATGACGTTTACCCTCATCCAATAACAACCTTTAAATTTATAAGCAGAAGTTTTTGAAATGTTGTGAATTTCATTTTTTCCATGATTCGAACTTCTTTTGTCTCTCATAACTAATGGTAAAAAAACATTTCTGTTGAAATATAGTACTACTCAGTAAAATATAAAAAATTTGGGCAAACTTAAAAGTTTAAGGCAACCAACTTCAGCAGATTTTTAACTTTTTATTTTTAACTTTTTAACTTTTTATTGTATAAACTTAAAACAACAAGTTGAGAAAACTCAAAAATCTGCTTAAGCTGGTTGCCTTAAATGTTTTAAGTTCTCTCAACTTTTGATTTTTTACAGCACTGTAAAAAAAAAAAAGAAAATTTGAGCAAACTTAAAAAGTTTAAGACATAAGACAGCTTCAGAGTTTTCTCAACTTTATACAACAAAAAGCTGAGAAAACTCAGAAATTTCCTAAAAAAATAAGTTGAGAAAACTCAAAAATCTGCTGAAGCTGGTTGCCTTAATCTTTTAAGTTTGCTCAACTTTTCTTTTTTTTTTACAGTGTACTTAATGTAATAGGCATGTTATAAGGATCAATAAATACTGATGCAAAAAAAAAAAAAAAAATTATGGAAGTATTTTTAAAAAAAATATAAATAAAATAAATGAACATGGTAACACATTATTTTAAGGACCAATTCTCAGTATTAACCAGTTGCTAATTATCATGCACATTATTACCATATTGGCTGTTTATTGCTTATAAAGCATATATTAATGACTTATCCTGCATGACCACATTTTAGAGCCCTTAACCCTAAACTTGACAACTACCTTATTAGCTATTAATAAACAGAAAATGAAGAGTTTATCAAGGCAAAATTCATAATTAATATTTAGTTAATAGAGAGAACTGGTCCATAAAATAAAGTTTGACCAAATTTATTTATGATTGATTTTATGTGACATGCAAAACACGGACCAGTGCATACAGAGGTGTACTGATTCGGTCAGGTTGGTATTGAAGAGCCGCTAACAAAGTAATTTATTCACTTAATGTTCTCCCTCTTAAAAAGTGAATGAATGTAAATGTCAGCATTATATCATGTACGTCTAAAGCATTTATGATCCTGGAGCACAAAACCAGTCTTAAGTCGCTGGGGTATATTTGTAGCAATAGCCAAAAATTCATTGTATAGGTCAAAATTATCCATTTTTCTTTTATGCCAAAAATCATTAGGATATTAAGTAAAGATCATGTTCCATGAAGACATTTTGTAAATGTCTTACCGTAAATATATCAAAACTTAATTTTTGATTAGTAATATGCATTGCTCAGAACTTCATTTGGACAACTTTAAAGGCGATTTTCTCAATATTTTTTTATTTTTTGCACCCTCAGATTCCAGATTTTCAAATAGTTGTATCTCGGCCAAATATTGTCCTATCCTAACAAACCATACATCAATGGAAACCTTATTTATTCAGCTTTCATATTATGTATAAATCTCAATTTCATAAAACTGACCCTTATGACTGGTTTTGTGGTCCAGGGTCACATTTAAGTCTGTCAGGTTAAACAAGTTTATTGATGCAATTCAATCAGTCTGTGATTTTGTTAAAAACATTATTTCTGGTTGTAGGCTTCCATAAATGTTTTGTTTATACGTAAAGCTATGTTACAATTCAGTTCATGGTGCAACGCAAAAATATTTAGCAGTGCGTACCTCAAAAATAGGCTAAGTTGTAACTAATGCACAGTTGGTGCAACCTGCCAACTCTATTGTGACACTGAGCTCACTGTGGTGTCCTACAGCGACATCTAGTGGTAACACAATGTAATATCTACATTTATTTGTGCACATCTTTATTGGTAGTTCTGTATCTCACCTGTTTGTGTGTAGTGCATCCAGTTGAGGATAACCTCTGGTGCTCTGTACCAGCGGGTCACAACATAACCTGTCATCTCTGAATCTGCCTGACGTGCAAGTCCAAAGTCCAAGATCTGCACACAAACGTTACCGTCTTTTACATTTGTCAAGATAGTTGGTGTAGACATTCATTTAAATTGTGCTATAGACCGAGTTGCTTTAATACCTTCAACTCACAGTCCTGGTTCACGGCCAAATTTCCTGGTTTGAGATCCTGAAAAACGACAACCAAAGTAAACATTTACTGAAAACACAACTAATGCATATACAGCTAATGTAGTAAAATGCTCCTACTTATTATATACAGCCTGTTTTTAAAGAAACAAAAATGCACGCCTCCATAAATTTTCTCAGACTTTATAAAAGGGAAGAGATGGACAGAGGATGAATGAATGTCAGGGCTGAATGAAGTGGTCACCCAACCCCCTCTGTGCATCTATTTAAACTCTCCGAGGTCACTTACCCTGTGAATGATCCCAGCTGAATGAATGTACTGTGGAAACAGAGTAAGAGCAAGAGATTTATAGATACCGCAAAGATAAAAAGGACAGAATGCTTCACAGATGTGATTGTGTATTTATCTGTGCCTAACCTTCAGACCTCTCAGTATCTGATAGACCAGAAACTGTACCCTGTCCTCCGATAGTCTCTCCATCTTCATCAGCTTTCCCAAATCAGTGCCCATAAACGGCATCACCAGGTAACTGAGAGAAAATACATTAGCTGCTGTTTCATTGTTGGTCTGTGATGACAGAATGATCTGAGTTACATAATAGTAAAATCTAGATTTTTAGGTTGAAATCTCCTAAAATAGTGCATTAGGACTGAAAGAACTGACTCACAAATCCTGAAATCTGTCCAACAAGATTTCCGAGGTAAAGGCGTCCAGCAGTCCAATAACCTGAACAATCAGTTAGCATCAGATATTAGGGTGTATGAACAACATTAACAAAGTAAATATATGGCAAAGCAAGGGAAAACGGCAGCCTTATGAGATTATTAATTAATGACACAGTTCTTTAATAATGTACGTGGTAAATGTAGATGTTGGTAACATACATTCTCATGTTTCATGTGCTTGAGGAGTCGTAGCTCTCTGTAAGCACGTTTGGCGAACAGTCTGGACTGGAACGGCCGGTGGAGCTTCTTTATGGCCACACGCACTCCTGTCTTGCGGTCAATGGCTGAACTTTGGATATATTGAGAAGAGTAAGAGCAATGCTTAACAATTGTGTCTATAACCACCTACAAGACAATTGAGAGGCTGAAGTCCACCATCCGTGGACACTGCATGGTCATGTTGATTGCATTTCTCTATGTCTGGACCGGAAATGTGGTCAGGAAAGAGGTTGAGTACGTAGCATAATGTGCAACAGGTTCATTACTCAATCTAAAACTTGAGCAACTTGGGCAAGTGAAGAATCTATTAAAGCGGAAAGCCTGCTGAAGACCAATACAATGTCTTTAATTCGGCAACTTCTGCTTGTTAAACGCAGACAATGGCATCAGCGGGGAGGCTTTGTTATGTGACCGCTGGTCTTGCAAAGGGAGATAACTTTACAGAGGTTTCACAGTTTCACCCAGATAAGCCATGAGGCCTTTAGTTGAAGGAGAATTAAGAAAACAGATGGAAGTGTATGATGCAATTTAAAAAATAAGGCCGATCTAACAGCGTTCATTGCACACTGCAGTGCACAGCTCTCTTGAGAAATATCCTCCTATCTACTGAAGTTACAGAGCCTGTAGACTATTGCTTTGTTTCAACATGCAAAGTAATTTTAACAGAATTAAACAAACGCGATTTTGGGGGGTTTGGGGCTCCAAACAAAACTGGAGGGGCTTATATGTAAAATAATGCATTAAAGTACATATACTGTACAGCTAAACAGCATTTTAAAACAACGTTTCAGCAGCCACAAAAGTTAACTTTAGCTAGTTGAGGTGCACTAAATAGACGCTCGCGAACATAAATTGCGTTCGTCAGCGGTAACCATAGCAACAGTACGCCGCTCGAACAAAGTACTGCCATTCTTACAAATTTGTAACACACTTAGCTATATACAACAAGTGGGTTATACCACAAAAATATTATTAAGAAAACGGTATTGCGTAAGACGACTCTTTGCACCAAACTGCGGAACCGAAATTATTTTTAAATTCGACCCCCTGAAACTCGACCCCCTAACTGAATAATTCGGACACACTAAAGAATTATTAACTTTTAAATACTAATAATATACTTACCAGACCGTTCCGTACGCTCCGGTTCCTATCTGAATGAGATCTCTGTATCTCTCCGGCACGTCCCAAACGGTTCTGTTTATGTCCTGGCGATAAAATCCTGACCTGGTTCGGAGTGACATCCTCAGAGAGTGTTGAAAGCAATGTCTTTCAAATGAGAAACTATCCTTTTTACGTTCCCGTTGTTTATCGGGTATTTTGATAAAGAAACTCTCAGAGAACGAGCGCAAACGGAGCGCAACTTGGAGAGCCCCGGTGGATTTGGGGGCGGTTCAAAGTTTCCACAATTACGCACTGGAGACTCGCTGGAATAAACATTTGAACAGCGTTTTCGGACTGATATCGGATCTGTAAATGAGGTTTGATTGACTCCTCCTAGTTTTAACACCTTGACAGGTTTCAGGAAAAGAGTTTAATTTTATTAAAAGAGATGGTGAGGGGGTCGTGGATACATGCTAAGGGGAGTGGCTGACTCACAAAGGGAAAAACACCGAAACAGTCCCAACGAAACAGCTGAAGGCAGTTTTTATCTTTGTTAAAGGCATGCAAGAGACCAGGAGGAGGGTGCAGATAGCATAGGCTACATAAGGGCAAAGTGCTAAGGCCACATGACAGGACATCTGAACAACATCAGAGAAGTGACACTTGTTTGTACCAGGTGGTTAGTATATTTTTTTACACTGTACTTTACTGAAAGCAGGGCAGGTAATGTTCATTTACATACAGTGTAAATGTGAGAAACCACACCCAGTTCCCCCATTCAACTTGAGGATGCTGACTAGTTTCATGACATCAAAGCAGTCATTCAGGATCTTCCAAAGCATACATTGAGAAATAATTGACACTAACCATGTTACTTCCTCAAATGCAGTTTCTATTTTGAACACAGACATATTCATTCTGTAAACATCTGCTGCTGTTCCCCAAATACATTTTAAATATTGTGTAATTCATTTCACTAGACAGAAGAAACATTCAGAAGACTGATCTGAAATTGCTTTCTCAAAAAAAATTATATTTTACATAAATCAGGATTGTTGATTTTTTTTTAATTATTTGTAAAATATTTTTTGACATTGACATTATTTTCATAAATTCTTTTGTTATGTTCCTAAAATCATCTATATTTTAAAATTTGTAAAAATTAAAGGCAGTGTATGGCAAATGTATTTATTATTATTGTTGTTGATTGATTGATTGATTTGCGTGTTATCATAATGAAAATTGAGAGAATTTTTTTTAATTGTAATGAAAATAATGTCACAATGCAAATAATCATAATGGTCCTATGCAAGATACAATTTTTAGGATGAATTATGACCCAGACGTGTTCTTAACAGGTTTTGTGATAGATATGGATATTAACAACTGACTTAGAATAGGACTATACTATAGTACTATACAAATGGATGTGGAAACTTATGTTTTACAATAAATGACATCAAACCACATATTGGTCCTTTAAATAACCTGAGAAAACAGTTTGTTCAGCATATGTTGAATTAACCAGCACTGTTGTAGTGCAGCATAAACTAACAGTTAACCTTTATTTCAACCTTTTTGTTAAGAAAAGACAGTATTTGTGGCTGGGATGAGTTTTACCACCACAATCTGTTTCTGTAATTAAACAACTATTAATCACTTCATTTTCACCTGAGGTGTGATTCCATGCGAACACACATGATGCATTTGAGGTATGTTATATTCAGATAGCCTTGCAGATGCAAAACGAGTAAAGACAGATTATGTAACTGATCCAGTTTTATGCAGAGACTTTTGTACATTGATGCATATATGAACTTTTCAAGACACACATCCCACTCCATCCAACAATGTAAACATATTTTTCTCCTCCTCCTGCTTAGATTGTTTTGGTCTCATATGAAAGACACCATACCCTGCTTCACCTATAGACAACTGTCTCACATTAAATATAAAAAAACACTCAAAACACACAACTCTGCACACATACACGCAACATGCACCTTGTAATATTAATACATTGTGTCTATGTTCAAACAATACCGGTCGTGTTTTGCTCTTAATTAAGTGTGTATGAACACACACCCACATACAGGAAGGGCGTCATGCCTTGGAAATACATAGTCATTGTCTCTGGTTGGACTGCAAGCTGTTCATATAGTATGTCCACCAGTCCTGTAGTTTGAATGTTTGAAAGACAGACAGTGGCGAGGGGCGGCATCTTCCTGGATTGTAGTTACACTCAGTTTTATTGTTCAACCTGAAGATTTTCAGGTTTATTGGGAGGATCTTTAAAATTGCTTACTTCCTCAAACACCAGCTCTGTGGAAGGAGAAAGAGAGAGTGGATTTCCACAGTCACCGAACAACTCCAAATATTAGTTAATAAAGTTAAATACAAGTCAATAAAGACAGTCAATGAAGTGTGACAAATTGAGTTGATTTTAAATTACAAGGTATCAATTTTGGCAGATCATGTTCACAATGATTTTCTGAATGAACAAATAGCTTCAGCATGGTGGTGTTAGATTTCCTCTCACCCTTCCACTCCTCCAGCGTGCGATCCTTGCTCTCAGGGGTCTGATCATATGGAGGCGCCTCGGGTTCATCTTCAGGATCGTGGTATTGGGAAAAGTACGAATGGCACAGAGCTTCACTGGCTGAAATCCTCCCGTCGCAGTCTAACACCAGCATTTTTTTTAACAGATCAACCGCTAAAGTCAAAGAGGGCAAATGCGGATGGGAAAGAAGGGGTGAAATAATTAGATTTCATTTGACTAATTCTATTTTTAAGTACTGTTTGAAATTCTAAAACTTTTTTTTTTTGCACAATTGATTGTACTTCAAGGATGATCATTTAAAAATCATTCTAAATTTAAGAGAATAACTATAACAATGATACAAAATAACAATGTCATTGGTACTCTCAGAATGCTTTTTCAAGCTGATGAATGATAAAAACATTGACAGCCAATCAGAATCCGCCACAATATCATTGAAACATTCAGAACTTTTTTCCCCCAGTTGATGAAACGTTGATAGCCAATCAAAATCCAGAAAACATCAAAGAGCTCAAGCGTTGAAAGTGGCAGATGGCATGAATGCAGTTCACGCTAATACGGCGTGTGGGCGCTAATATAGTTATCGTTCTTTATGTGAGAAGGCCTTTAGTCTTACCCAGAGGATTTGCTCCTCTAAATATCTTTGCCAGGTCCTGCTGAGGCATGTGTGGAAGAGACTGGATGTACTTCTGAGCCTAGATGGATAATACCAAAAATTATGGTTTAAATTTCAGTCCTTCATCAACAATATTGGACGTTGTTATTATTAATAAATTAAACCAAAAACTGAACACTTGGTCTCTTCTCACATGTTCAGAGGATATCTTCTTCAAAACATCAGGCGTAGGAGTGCCTACAACCTCCATGATTCTCTTGAGCTGATCTATATCTGAACAAATTATGTCAAAGATTCTATAACAGTTTAGAGTTTTCAACCGTAAGAAAGCCTGGCACAGAGAGATACCCATCTGATGCCTCCATCTTTGGAAACTGTTTTCTAGTTCCTTACATTCAGCTTCGGTAATTTAATTTGAACCACTTAGGCTCCGCTTTCCTCACCTGCCTTTACAGGAAGCAAGACTCACTCAAAAACCACACACAAACACACTAAGAGGAGGTTTAATAGGCTTTCGTGAAGGAAGGATACAATCGTTGCCAGGAAACAGAACCTTCCCCTTCAGAAGTTCACCCATGATGCATCCAACAGACCAGATATCCACTGAAAAACAGATTTAATCATATTTGGTCAACCAATTGCACAGATCATAAAGTGCAGATCTATCTATCTATCTCCAGTATCTATTCAAAAACACAAGAATTTCAGGTTTATTCTTGTTTTACCTGTCTGGTTGTAATGCATCCAGTTGAGCATGATCTCAGGTGCTCGGTACCAACGAGTCGCCACGTAACCCGTCATCTCATCATCTGTCTGCCTGGCTAATCCAAAATCCAGGATCTGACCGTTTTGATTAAAAAATAAAAATTAATAAAAGTAATGCACTGTGGTCATTTAGGAATTTTGTGTGTGTAGACTGGAAAGGAATGAAAAGGGGAGTTTTTCTCACCCTGAGTTCACAATCTTCATTCACCGCTACATTGCTTGGCTTTAAGTCCTGCAAACATTATAGAAATTAAAATCTTTAACATTTATGCTGTTGAAATATGTATTATGATGTTAAAAGGAACAAGAATCTAGTGGCCTATAAAATGGACACTAAACAAAAAGTGAGGAGGAGGAAAAACACTCACTCTGTGGATCAGCCCAGCTGAATGGATGTACTGTTTGTGAGAGAAAAAAAGTTGAGCTGTTAGAAGAAACAGTAGGACATAGTAAAAGAGGCACTGAGACAGAAAAAAAATCAGAACATCTGTTTGTGTCCTTTTGCAAGTTTTTCATGTTTGTGAAAAGCGGAACTGAAAGTGTACCTTAAGGCCCCGGAGAAGCTGATAAATGAGGAATTGTACATGTTCATCTGAAAGTCTCTGAAATTTGACAATGTTGTTGAGATCCGCTCCCATCAGGTTGGTCACAAGATATCTATAGAGACAGAGACAGTCTTAGCTTATAGCCGATTTAGTGCGTTTAAATCATCACGCACTTGCAAATAAAAACAAATATTGTTTGATAATTGGTTGACTGCAAGTGCAGATGGTTTTAATCAAACCAAAAGTACCATTTTAGTTTTACAGACATCTAAAAAGCTATTTTATGCATTCACAAATGAAGATATAGTGACCGGGCAGACACTCACACCTCATTGAATTCTTCAAGAGAAGCTGCCGGAGTGAAAACGTCCAGCAGTCCGATAACCTGGATTACAGAAAAAAATAACATTAATGACTCAAGTGGCTCTAGACTTTGTTGTCTCGATTCAGATGTTTGATGATTGTTGTATGAGTTATATTTGTGCAGGACTGGGCATTTGGTATTTGTTTGCTCCCTTGCGTCGATGTGTTTTTGAGGGACTTACATTCTCATGTTTCATGTGTTTGAGGAGCCTCAGTTCTCTGTACGTTCTTCTGCTGTGGATAAGGGACTGGAAAGGCCTGGAGAGCTTCTTGACGGCCACTTTCTGACGAAGGCGCACATCATATGCTGAGCTAGAGAGTTAAACAGATAAACGTTTCAAATGATTTGACCCAACTCAAAACTAAAGTTTCTGCTGATATTGAGACTACAGTCATTTGCCATGATGAAAGGTCTGCTATGTTCCTGTTAAATTTGACCTTTCGTTCAAAATGGTATCGCTTCCTCACAGCGGTGGACCATATTAAACACACTCTGCATGAACGCAGTCACACGCACTCTTAAGTTCTTTACTGAACCAAATGCTCTGGTGAATCATGTCTAACATGAGTGCAAGCCTCAGAAGTAATTAATAAATACATAGTAAACAAGATATTTGTCTCACCTTTTCAGAGGCTCATTTGAGACTAATTAGAAAGGCTAAGCCTAATTATTTCACTGTTTCAGAAGGCCAGTTGAGAAATTAGGTGGAAAAAGCAAAAGAAATTGAGTCAGTGGATAAAGTAATAATTCCTGCAGAGACTCGGTGTTATGAATGTACTTTAGTCTACTGAATTAAATAAATCAAAACCCCTGGCAGGTCTTTAGAACTTGATTAATGAAGGTATTCTTAGAAATTCATCAATCAAGGTGCAAGATGCAGTCCTGGAGTTTTCTACAACTGAATTATGCAATATGATATGACATACACATTTTAATTAATTAATTTTATTTTGTTTTATTCTATTTTCCACAGTCTGTCGAAGTCTCTGTTGAAGAAAAGAGCACCCAACCCCCATTTGGGACGCTCCCATTCCCTGTTTCAACCCCTCCACACCCTAGGTCTGCCCTGCCCTGCCCCCTTCCCTTAAAATGAATCAGCTCTGCTGTGAAGAAGTCAAATAATCACACAATAGAAAAGGGCTTAATGTGAACAATGCAAATTCACAGCTCATTTGAGTAAGAAAGTGTTTGTGGAGTGAGTGTGTGTGAGAGAGAGAGAGATTCCTGGGGAATAAAATGACGGACATTAACAGGGTCTGAATTAGGATTGTTCATTCTTCTAGTTGTAGTGCTTTAATTCTGAATGAATGTGACAATCTGAATATCTAAATTCAAATTATGATCGCCAATGAATTTGAATATTGTGACTAAATGACTTGCATTGTTTTGCATGTTTATTAAAGCACTATGGGACTAGGCCTCTTATTAAAACAAAACATAACAATGGCTTAATCATGCCTCTCGTGTCAGATGACACACGGCAATGTCTCTATAATCATATCCCCAGGCTGTTAGAAATAGCTGAACCTATTCAACTCGACATGGGATCCAATCAGCAGCAATTAAATCTCCTGTGTACATCCATTGTTAGTGTTGTGCATCTTTTAATACAGATAATGAAATAATTAGGTCTCAGGTGGTCTTGAGATGTTGCGGGGCATCTGCGTCACTAAAAATGAAATGAGCTGCATCACATCATTTTTCAGAGCTGGCAAACCTCCCAAATAAACGGGAAGGAACACTGATAATAGCTCCAAAAACAGGACGCCCATGTGATGCCCTCAAGCAATGTTCTCTGCTCGTGCTTTTTTTTCGCCAAATGCCTATGGGTTTGGGATATTTGCTAGTTAGCTTTTATTTAGCATTGTCAACAACAGTGGCTTCAGTACACTAATTTCAGTGTCTGCCTCAAGTGGAGAAGACCTGAGAGCCTTGTTTAAAAAAAAGAAAAAAAGAAAACAGATTAGGATTGTGCAGTGTTTAGTTCCCTAATCAGTGCTTTTGATGGAGTCACTGTTTGTGTGATTTTATGCTCATTGTAATTAATGAAAATGAGAAATTTTGTTGTATAGACCATTATTAATATGTAAAATATTAATGATATTATGAAATAGTTCACTAAGAAATGAAAATTTGTAAAAAAAAAAAAAAAAAAAATGTTCGCACCCTCAGGCTATCCAAGATGTTAATGAGTTTGTTTTCTTGTTGAAACAGATTTATAGAAATGTAGCATTACATCACTTGCTCACCAATGGATCCTCTTCAGTGAATGGGTGCCGTCAGAATGAGAGTCCAAACAGCTGATAAAAACATCACAATAATCCACAAGTAATCCACACCAATCCAGTCCATCAACATGTATTGTGAAGTGAAAAGCTGCATGTTTAAGAAGAATAAATCCATCAAGATGTTTTTAACTTCAAACTGTTGCCTTCAGCTAAAATATGAGTCCTCTATCCATAATATTGCTGTCTCAATATGCACAGATCACAAATTGCATGCAAAAACAGTCCAAAATATTTCTAAACAAATATGTTGGTGGATTTTGATGTGAGATGAAAACAGAGGATGGACTTTTTCACTGGAGAATTTTATTATAAATTATGGACACATTTTGGCCATGAAGCAGTGATTTAATGTTAAAAGTTAAAACACCTTAATAATGGATTTGTTTCTAATAAACACAGCTTTTTGCTTCACAAGGCATTAATTGATAGACTGGAGTCATTATTGTGAAGTTTTTATCAGCTACTTGGACTCTCATTCTGACGGCACCCATTCACTGCAGAGGATCCATTGGTGAGCAAGTGATGTAATGCTACATTTCTTTAAATCTGTTCTAACAAACAAACAAACTCATCTACTTCTTGGATGGCCTGAGGGTGAGTAAATGTTAGCAAATTTTCATTTTTGGGTGAACTATTCCTTTAAGCCATTGTAGGTTTCCTTTCAGTTAATAACTAATGAAGAATATATTTATACCATCATGAGTCAGACTGATTTTGACCTGGCTCTCTTAGACAAAGCTGTTAGAACAGTAGCTTGCAGAGCGGAAACAGCAATGCCTGATTACACAACAATTGTGAAACACGGTTAGAAAAAAAAGTTGGGAAGGGGAAGAGAAACATGTTTACTTGCAAACTTAATTTAGCATATCATCTGGATGATTATGCTACTTCTGCTGATGCATCAAAATGATGTGACGTACTAATATATAAACTGATTGACATCTTCACAATATTTGCAAATTAGTACTGTGAAAATGGGAAGATGCTGAAGCCAGAAGCTGTGTCACCATGGCAACCGTTTCAGTCAGTCACAGCAGAGGGAGGCTCGAGGGTTCTAATGTTGTAGTTGAGATGCTACCTTGTGCAGTGCAATGTAAACCTCTCAGAATGAGTGCATTATGGCAGGATGAAATTTCTGTACGTTTTCCCATGCAGAGGGACGTCAGATGCTGATGGTGGGTGTGGCACGGGTGAAACTCGAAGACGGTCTCACTTTAAGACCGGAACTGAATAGGCCTAGCATGTTGTCTACTAGAGCAATATTGTGGCACCAGATGGGCATGTTGGAAGGTTCTTTATACATCCTGACTAAACACATTTACAGAATCAGAACCTTAGTATGTGGTCATTCTGTATAAAAACACAAATGTCATGACTACCTCAATATACAGGGAAATATCCCTGTGTTTTCTTTTAAATACTGCCTTTGTGTTTTTGATAGATTGCCAGATATATCAGCTTTGAGTTCAGCATCACTCAGATGTATGCGTAATACTGTTAATATCTACGGACAAACAGTCATTGTTGCTGAAGCAATGATTGACACATGTCAGTAAACAAAAGCAGCAGCAGAAGCGTTTATCACAATATAAACAAATTTAAACAGCAATGCCAACAAATATAATTTTCAGTATGAAATGTTGGTTCTATTTTGTTAAATACTTTCCTGCCAGTGGTTTATTATCACTGTGGAAAAAGTAAGATTAATGTTTTTCCGGATGTTGTTTTGTCAAGCTGTATTCGTGCCTCACCCTCTCCTCCTCTTCGATGCTAAATTACGAATCTCACTACGACGAAGGCTCAGCTAATGAATATTAATTTGTTCATGCTGACGTTGCTTAGTAACCTTCCTGAACGCCCTAGTGTAATATTCATGAGCCACGCCTTCAGTTAAGGATTCGATAGCGATAGAACTTCGGCGCTTCAGCCAATCATCGGCTATGTCTTTAATATTCATAAGCCAAACCTTCCTCATAGTAGTATTCATAAACGCCTGCTGGACTCACCATACTGAGCCATATGCCCCCGATCCAACCGGTGTGAGATTCTGGTATCGTTCTGGCACCTCCCAGACAGTCTTGTTTA
>JAFVLL020001976.1:0-48906 GCA_021397915.2 Tor tambroides
TTTGTCAAGATTAACTTTTTCCCACTTCATTTATTCTATTCCAAAACAATGACATGTGCAAACAAAGAGTGTTCGGTGCGTCGGCGTCCTGGTGCAGATTAACAGGATAAACAGTAGTTTCAGCATTTGATGGAAAATTGTCAAGTAGTAACGGAAAACACGTGAACTGGAGTGAAGAAGTTTTATTATCACTATTCTAGTCCACTGAAAAAAAGTGCACTCAGGATGAACTTGATACATATAATATGAGGATATGCAGTGCTAGAGTCATTACGTAAACAGGTTGCATACTGCCTTCGTCCAATCAGTGATAGTGAAACTGCGCGACTCCACCAAGCAAAGACACCGACATTCCTACGATTGCTGATTACTTCACATTACCCCACATTAGATATACATTCCTACCGTAACTTCAAATGTTAGTCTATTGGAACTTATTTCTCTTATTTCTTATATCTGATTAACAACTGGTTGGACCAAAATATCTCACATTTACTTATACAGTGAATTTTGTAAATGTTCAGGAAACCTAAAACTTCAACTTACTTCAAACCAAAGTCTCTTTAAGACAAGTCATGTCACTCAGCGGCCATCTTTGAAACGCCTCTCGGGCATCCAAGTGCAGCTCCTATCTCTTTGAACGGGGAATCATCAAATTCTCCAAAACTGTTCACAAAGCTTACGATTAAATTTCATATTTGAAATCACCAATGAAATCGGACAACAACTGTATCATAAGTGTTGTTTATTTTGCTGAAATAGCCTTAAAAAAAGCGTATTTCTCAGGCTAGACCAGCCAGTGCGCATGCGCAGTCTCAGGCGCACGTCTCAGAGCGTTGACTGTTTCTATAGCAACCGGGATTTCTAACAGCAGCTGTAGTGACGCGCTGACTTTACCGATTAGCTATGGGCTCTTTTGCTCAGAAGGCGGGGCTTCGTTTGATAGAGCGGCCATATTGAGCGTTGCATTTTTCCCCATTCAAAACTATACCAGTGACATGTCTTGGGTATTCTATAGTCTTTGCTTCAAACAGGGCTGCCAACTTTTGAGTTCAACCTGGAGTGATAATTATTCAGAAATAGTTAACAAGGTTGCAATTAAGTACATGCTATTTTTTTCCCCCCTAAACTAGGCTAAACTATACAGGGAACCCTATTGTTAAGGTTAAAAGTATACAAGTTCATATTATACCATTATAGCATTATCTATACATTTTATTAATTATAATAAAAAAAGTCATTATATGAGTAAAAATGTAATACGTGTAATTTTTGCAAAATTCTCCTCTCTAGTGTACATTTTTTTCTTGCTAGTTTATGGACACTGAATGGATTTTCTGAAGTTATGTGACAATGTTTTCTAACTGCTGTCTTTCCACAGTTGAAACATTCATCGAGTGATTATTACATGAGACACTATACATTCAGTAAGTTGTAGTGTATCTTTCAACATTCCCTATGTTCATTCATGTTTATTTCTTGCTAATTAGAATGCAGGCCACTAAAGAACTCCAAAACTGTATTTATCGTTTAAAATTCTAGTAAAATGAATTTGAATTCTCAGATTTTGTTTGCTATTATCAAAAGTAACCTTCTCTGTCTTGTCTTTCAGTGCGTTGTCTGTGTCCTCTTTCCTCTGCTAAGTTTTTCAATCTGTAAGAAAATGAACATGTGGCGTGAGCGTTAGCAGAGGCTGGAAGATACACCGGGCCTGAAGCGCGATGCGGGATGCCAGACGTGTTGCGTCCTTGAGTTCGAGACTAAAATAAATGTTTCTTTTAGTACGATTAAACAAAGAAAATGAAATAGTAGCACATTAAATTTTGGGGTGGCCACTCAGATGTCAGTGGTGTTTAAAGTGCCCCTATTATGTATTTTTGAAAATGATCTTTCATGCAGTGTGTAACACAGCTCTAAGTGAATGAAATCATCCTGCAAGGTTTTAAATCTGAAAGTGCACCGTGTGTAAAGTTATTGTCTCTCAAAAGAATGAGTCGACTCTGAATCACTGAAACGAGTCATTTTTAAAACCAGTTTCAAGCCGTTTCAATGTTGACGTCAACATGAAATATTAGCATATTTGTTGGTGTTTTCGCGTTGGTCGAGTTAGGTATAAACGGAGGTCGGAGCCAGCTGCAAATGGGTGGGATTTGTTCAGGGGCGTCATGCACTCATTATTTTTGAGTGAGCACGAGTTGGGGGGGCATGGTATCGTCATGTGACACACAGCAGCCAACAGCACTTATGTTTTATTTATTTTTTCTCTTCTTATTCAAAACATTCCCAAACGCATTAACTATATCATGAAATATCTTGATTCTCACCTTTATAGATTACGTTGATCTATAGTGGGTGATGGTCAACCTAATAATGTAATCTATTAACTATGCATAAAAACCTGTCTGTTTATGGGTGTCATGCCATAACATATTTTTAATATGACTTTATATTTAATGTGAATTTAACATTGAAAGTTAATGTGAATAAAAACATTGCAAGTTAGGCTACTTATAACACTTTCATTGTAGGGCTACAGAAAGAGAGCAAAGAACATTTACATTATCAAAGAACATTTTCACTGTCTAGTTCAAGCACACTCAAAAACTCCCATTAAAATCACTGCTATTTACACTATAAAATTAATATCTTACATATTCTTACACACATTTGTACTTTGTTGTTTCTGACGAGAGAATTCGCCGGAAGGAGGTATTCAGTCAGCGAGCGAGTGAAGAAAACGCCGGCATTTTAGCGATGACTCTAAACGCCTCTGATTGGTCATTGCATTCATAAGCTCAATAGCATCGTGTGTGATTGGTCATAAGGCAGCGCTGTAAAAACGCGTCTCTCTCTGGCTCAGCGCCAGCCAGCGAATGCAGATTTGAATTTAGCAGCTGATGATATGACGCACTGAACGATTTAATCACGCTGGCATGATTGTATCAAATAAAACACCTGCAATATTTGGAAAATGCATAATTTGTTATTCTTATAATGAAGATTGACATTCTTGTAAATTGTGCAATTGTTGAATAAAGGATAAAAAAAAAAAAAAAAAAAAAAAATGATTGTATCAAATATAGAAAATATTAATCGGCTATTTTATCTCTTTTGGAAGCTGCACTCAAAATCCACTTGGCTCAAAAATCTGAGGGGGCACGTGCCCCTCACTTTGAATGGGCATGACCCTCTGGATTATCTTCTAAACCAAACCCAACCCTAAACCTACCCTCTCCCAACCTACTTGCTGCGTAAGTCCCTCCCACTTGCAGGTCTCCGGGCTGCAGCGATATATACTTGGGCGTTGGTCTGAATGAAAATGCAAATTCATTCTTTGCCACTAGATGCCGCTTTTGGAGCGGTAAAAATAGCGGTTTCCCCGGTAACACTGTACAAAAAAGAAGCACTGCGCTCACAAACACTGCTTTATCAGGCATTACAGACAAGAAAATGAGACCAATCGACCAATCACCGCAGATTAGCGTCACGCAAAGGAGGTGTTTGGAAAAATGAGTCCTTGAGCAAATCCTTTAGGAGTTGTTGAGCAAATAAGGTAAAAATAAATGCATATTATAAGACAATGAAAGTGTTTTTTGACCTTGCATGCATGTCAACCTGTTGTTGGGGACTCCCAAAATATGTGACCTTGCTGGCAAAATGAGTCGGAATATGCGCAAATTTTCAAAAATGAGTTATTTTTATTTTCACATTCTCCATCAAAATACTTTCAAAATGATATATGACTTGTTGGAATCGGACAAAAATTGAGCTATAGCCGTTTGAAGGCAATGGCGGCAGCAGATCTGATTTCAGAAAAATCAAGTTAACTTAAAGCAAAATCACCAAGCAACGTTGCATATTTTCCTCCAATTCTTTTCTTAATGATCATTATAAAGCTATTTTTTTTTATTTTTGTTATTAAAAATAAGAACAAAGATGCAAATAAACAGTAATCAAGAGCAGCGAGTGATTCCGTATTTTCTTTTAATGTTTGATTAATATTCAGACAGATCTTTATGACCTACTGTAATGCATGGATCTATTTTGCAGTAATGAACTTTATAGGGAGATTGCGCGCGCTCGGAGTGACCGTCTTATGCACGCGCTTTGCAAACATCAGTCCGCGCGATCGTTTTGTTTTCATCAGCATGGGTTTGAAAAACATATTTCACTGTTTTGGACTCATGTCATCGAGAATTTAATATGAATATTCACACAGCTGGAATGCTGCGCTTTGCGACAATAGACCGCAGCAGAAGTCACCCAGAAGTGAACAGAGAAAAAGGTACTTCTCTCAGTCAGAAAATGTACAAATAAAGATAATTTTATATGTTTAATTACTATTTGGCGCATTAGGATCGCTAGAAGAGGGCTTAATGAACTCATTTTTGCGAAAACCTCAAATTCGACCAGAACTGACATTTTCACTTTCTTTTGCCTGTAGCTCAAAAATTAGACCGTGTGCATTCCGACTCATTTTGTCAGCACGGGTCACATATGAACCTTTCATTATCCATAACAGGGGCACTTTAAAGTGACGTTAGCGTACGTTATATCGACTTCTGGGCCTGAGTGAGAACAGTTGCTCATCGGAACCATGAGCGAACCCTGGCTGAAGCACGGACATAAGAAAACGGCAACCGGAAGTGTTCGTCCTGAAATGTGTTCCGTGTAGGCACAGCGTAAAGATGGAGTACGTGAATAAAGCGGGGCAGCTGATGAGTCTGGCGGCTCTACAGCAGCATGATCCCTACATAGTGAACCTGCTGGACGTCGCCGGACAGGTCGCGCTCTATACTTTCAACTCCAAAGCGAACGAATGGGTGAGATTTTTTAAAAATTATTGCCATATTAGCGCGCACATGTCAGTTAGCCTGCAGTTGCTAATAGCAACGCCACCAGCTCAGTATCTCTTTTATGGTGTGTACTGTACTTGTTTGTTTATTACCCATTACATCAATTCACCCAAAAACATACAGGCAATTATGGCAGCGTGTAGGTTTGCTGGAACATCAGTGTCATATATTAGCAGTCGTGATAAACATAGCTAACTTTAGATAAACAGCAGGTGTTTATAAAAGAGTTTATGTATGATTATAGGCGAACTCGTCATCTGATAATAATAAACTAATCTGAGAGTAAAAGCAGTCTCGCATTCTGTCGGCAAATAAAAGTCTGCAAATAAGATTGATATCAGCTTGAGAAAAACTCAAAGCTGCGAGCTCAAAGCTATTTCTTTTTCTGTCATTAAGTGATCTGCACTGTAGGTCATTGTATTCGTCCTGAATATGAAATCTGTTTGAAAACTAACACATCTCTCTCACTTTAGGAAAAGACTGAGATTGAAGGCACATTATTTGTTTATGCCAGGTGAGCGATGACTGACTGTAACTGTGTGAACTCGTTATATATTAGTACCGCATTGATCTGTCATGTAGTGGTGTGATGTAATGTAAGGATGTTTTTCTGCAGGTCTGCAACTCCTCATCATGGCTTCACAATTATGAACCGTTTGAGTACAGAAAATTTAGTGGAGCCAATCAATAAAGACTTGGAGTTCCAGCTCCAGGACCCTTTCCTACTGTACAGGAATGGCAACTGTAAGTACAGACCCTGCTTACTGTAAAGGTTGTGTTCATCTGTTGTCCATCCGTTGCAGTGAGAAGGAGCCTTGTTTGACACTTACAGAGTCAGCATTTCCCTCATCAAGTGTACTGTATCATATTCAATGTGCACATTTCGAAGGCCTCCAGTCCGCATGATCAACGTGATAAACTCTGCTGAAGACCTGTTCTAAGTGATAGTTTGTACTTTTTAGCAAGTAATAAAAGGCCTTCTAGGATAATTGTAAAAACGTCCACCTTCAGCTTGTGCTTCATGTGTCTTTTTGCTGTCGAATCTTTACTGATTTGAATAAAATAAATATAAGAATAGCTTTTACATCAGTAGTGTTTCAAGATGAACACTTACTGGACTGAAGCAACTTAGATTAATTCATTTTTTAGAAAAATCATGTTAAAATGTGAGGATTAAATTATCCATCAGGATTTTGAGAAGTTTGTTTATCTCTCAGTCATCGTTGTAATGCACGCCTTAAATGTTTTGAAACTGTAGAGTTTTGATCCTAAGACTAAGAATTTAACTAAACATCTGCATCAAATTGCATATTTATGCTCAGTTTGGGCCTCTAAATAAAATTTAGGTGTTAGGTGTCAGGTATGCACATATTCGCTAATGAGCATATTTTATGACTCAAATAGAACGATATGTTTTATTTGAGTCATAAAAGCCTGATGTATTAACATGACACTAAACACGTTGCAAATAATTTTTAGATGTGTTTTTATATTTTGTCTAAAGGTTCAATAAACCATTCCTTTAAAAAATATTTTTCTCACTATTATTTTGTCAAGATTTACAGGGTTAAAGTGTTTCTTAACGGAGAGTAAAGCAAATATCAGATCTTCATATTAGTGAAAAGTTAAGGAATCAAATAAAAATGTTTAAAGATAGAAGGACAGCCTCTTATTGTAAAAACGTCTTAAGGCTGGCCAAGAATATTGTTTCTAACCCTAGTCATGTGTTGTGTAATGAATTTGTGCTTCTACCATCCAATTGTCGATTCAAGGTCCCGTGATTTAATCGAGTGTACATCAGGCTGTCCTAGAACGGAGTAAGGTACATGAAAAATGAAAACTCGAGGAATCATGTTTTTTCCCTATTGTAAATTCTGTTGTATTTATTGTGTCTATGTCTGTTGCGAAATGTAAAGATTTAGTGTGCAAGAAAAATTTCAGACATTGTCTGACAATACAGTTTATCTAATCTACTGATTTCTGAATATATATAAATATAATTTACATATATAAAGCAATATATCTTATGTATAAGCAATATATATAACGTGTGATTGTGTATATCTTTGCAAAATGCTACATTATATTGTCCAGCTCTAATCTGCTAAATGCTACTGTAAGTCATGACAATATTAAGATATTGTAAACATTAACATGATGCTGTTTTGAAACAATTTGTGTTGGAAAAAAAGTGCTATACAAATAAAATTGTCTTAAACGTTTTGAATTTTGGCTTAGTAAAACAGGTAATGTTCTCCAGTGTGGTCACACGTCTTAGGCTGTTTAGATATTTTACAGTAACTCGCTGTTTGTTGAACTCTTCGCTGTAACTGTACGTGTGGTTACGCCTCTTTACCTGTGTTTTGTGCTCAAACGTCAGCTTTTCTCTTGTGGAAGAGCAGTTGAGCTTTATTTGATGGTGTGTGTTTCTCTGTGTGTCAGTGGGCATCTACAGCATCTGGTTCTACGATAAGGCCGACTGCCAGCGGATTGCACAGCTCATGCTACAGTGAGTATCCACGTTTTAACTCTCAGCTGCCATCAGTAAAGTTGGTTGCCTGATAACAAGAGAGGCCTGAATTGCTGTTAAATCTCTGTTGTCCCTGTAGTTAAACTTCAGCTGTTCTTCTGTGTGTGTGTAGGATAGTCAAACAGGAGGCATTGCGAGTGTCTCCCGACAGAGGCCTGAGCGGCAGGACGAATGGTTGTGTTCAGACCAGACCCACAGATATCCTGGAGCTGCTCAGCAAGGCCAAAGAGGAGTATCAAAGGGTATGAAGACCCTCACGTCTCGTTTCACTTCTGCTTTTTGTTGTTCACTTTCACAGCAACATTACTGCTCAGATTGAAAGCACCTAGACCTGGGAGCTGTTTCATAAAACAAGTTTACCAAATAAGCCAGGTTGATTTCAGTTATTCTGACTTATTGTCACTTGATTTGGTTCAAAATAAGTCAGACTAACTGAAATAAGCCTGGCTTATTTGGTAGACTTGTTTTATGAAACAGGCCCCTGGTTATCTATGTTCTGAAGATTATTATTATTATTATTACCATCGTCATCAACTTTGGCTTGTCTTTTCCTAGTTTAGAGTGAGTGGTATGTTTAAGTAACTTCAGTAACACAGTGTATCACAATATCAGTGGTAATACAATAGCAATTTAAGAACGTTGCTGTTGTATTTCACAAACACATGCATTTGCTAATGATATTACATATTTTGTCTCATGGGAATGCGTAGGGAAGCACTGAGTTTGAGTTGGGATGTGCATGTAAATTTACATGCAGGGCCTAAAACTAACTTCTTGCCACAGCTGCCAGTGACCGGTGATGTGATATTTTTTGGATGGTAAATTTTAATTTTTTGCAAAAACAGGCAGTTATTGCTACTACAATGTCTAAACATATTTACAATGTTTTTAATTTATCCTTTACTTACAAGAAAAAAAACAACAAACAGATTTATTGATTTATCTTTTTTTTTTTTTTTGGTCCCTAAAAACATTGAGATTCTTGTCCTTTGCATGTTTTCGGCAAACAGAGCAGGCCGTCGTGTTTGCAGTGCGTATTTTTTTCCCACACCCATATTAATGGATTAGAGCAGGGCTATTCAATTAGCTTCATTTGAGGGCCGGATTATCGAACTGAAAATTTGAAGGGGGCCAAGGGGGTGGGGGCCGTCCCGATCTCTTTCTGGGGGGACCTATAAAATTAGAAATTAAATTGAAATCTAAAATCTATAAAAGGTTAACATTAGTGCTGTCTGTCAGTCGATTAAAAAAAAATATTAATCACACATTTTTCTGTAATTAATCATGATTAATTGCATATTTATATTGTCATAATTTCACATTGAACCTCCAAATTAATGTAGAAACAACATCATGACAGTATGTTTTTAATGGCATCTTTTTACTAAGTAGCCTATTATTAATGAAGTATTGACTTAAAGTATTGAATATTAAATGAACATTTATTAGGCTCTGAAATATTAAGTGATTTTAAAACAGTCTTCACATAAACTGTGAATTGGATATGCATAAATGATACAGATTAAACTTTATTCAAGCTACAAAAGTTAATCAGCGACTAGAGCAGTCGAGTGATTTCTCTTTTTCTTTTGTTCTTTGATTTACATCAATGACAGACTTCAGCAGGTTTTACTTTAAACTCGGCGCTGTCTCTTTAAAACCTGATGCACATGACGCGGATCTGACGTTTTCTCTGAACTCTTTATGGTCTTTAAAGCGGGCCATCACACTGCTCAACAGCTAATCACGATGATCTTGTCTTTGGGAAAGATTGTTTTATTCGCTTACGTCAGAAACCGTGAATCTCTTTAAAAACTGGCTGTTGTTCTCACTGCATTGCGTTGTTATATTTCGTAAAAGTTTTACCCGCCAACTGGCGACTGACCCTGTTACATATACTCGCCAACGCCAATTTTTACTCGCATTTGGCGCTTGGCGAGTGTTAATTTTAGGCCCTGTTTACATGTATTAACTACAACATTGACTGATGTTTACCTGTGTAACCACAGGTAAACCATGTACTATGACTTCTAACAATATGGTTTATATAACACTATGATATTTGTAATGAAAAACAGCAGCCTATACACAAATATTTTTGTATTCAAACTGTGAATGATTTGTTTACAGAAAGTTAGCAAAGAGTGCTCCCTTTATGATCACTAAAGCTGTGGATCAGAACACAACAAACATGTTTGTGATTGGCTTCATATTGAAAACAAACCTTTAATGCTCCTCACAGAGCACCCACACAACTATACAAGGGAGGGTTTGAGAGCAGCTGCCTCTCAGTGGGTACCGAATTGAGTCATTTTTAAAATTTCAGTATAGACTACTCTAAAGATTTTTTTATTATAATAGGAATAATAAAAATAAAGATAATAGTATCAATAAGTCAATTTGAAAATTTTGATAAACCCATCTGCAGTGTATTTGCATGGTTTCTATTAAAATGAAATGTTTTCGTTTTAACTGAGAAATGTTTGAGCAGTAGTTAACCAAAGAGTTCATGTTTAATGCTTTGTCCTTATTGTAACATATTTTTTACAGAGGCACAAGTGGCAATTTAGTGTGATAATAGACATTGAGTGAATGCTGGAATAACAGATAAGGTTTGTATGTTGTGTGTGTGTTTATAGAGTCGGTCATTTGAGAGAGATGTTCAGATGAGCTCTGAAGCTGCGCCGTCACAGGAGAAGAGAGAGGACATCACAGCCACTCAACACGAGAAGGTGCTGCTAATCACACAACGAAGAGCATTAGATCTTTGCTCTTCTATTATAGTCAATACTAATCCTCTCCGCCCTTAAGAAAAGTTATAAGGTTAAGGATGCCCTCTGTTAAGGACATCACCATCGTAATGAAGTAAGGGACCAAAACAGGTCCCTTAAGACATCTGCTAAACTCATACGTCAATGGCTAATTTTGTGTTCATTTACAAAGGATGAACTACCGAGGTGCATTCTGATCAAAATAAGGTATTATTATTAAAATATGATATGCTTTAAAGTGACGTGTATTGTCAAAAGCAGCTAGGGTTAGGATGTAATTCATGAAGTATTGTTAAACTGTGCATGGCGTGTATTTGCTACATCATGTCCAATGAAGCATTCAATATCCAGTATATTTTATTGCACTTTCACATAAGCTTAAATAAAAAGAATGTCAACTTGCATGGTTTGCTCACAGATTTAGTCACAGCAAACGGTGCAGAAGACCGGATGAAAGGAAACAGACTGACTGTGTTACACTTTTATTTATGCAGAGTACCTCACTGGAGATCATTAAACCTAAATATTTGCCATTTTCAGCTCATCTGTGCTTTTTATATAATGTAGAGAGTGTGTATGCACACAGTTGCCAGATTGGGAAGATTCAGTAAAACACTGGGCAGAAAATGAATCAATTTATTGGAGAAAAAAAAAAAAAAAAAGCTCATCTGGCAACTGCAACCAAGAAAGCTTGTGGAGGTTGCAAGATAACACATACCAAATAAAAATGAAATTGTTTTTTGGGGAAATAACCAGGAGGCAAATTTCACAGACGATTATGCTTAATAAATTAAGAGAAGAAGAAATCACAATGAAAATAAAAATGTGCAGATGTATCTGAACTGATTTGAGCTATAATGACAGTAATGTCTTGAGAGCTGCTTTACAGCAGAATCTGAACTGTCTCCATAGCTGAGTTTCCATCACTGATTCTGTTCTTTTTCTGTTCGTCACTGTGAAGCTGCTTTGGCACCGTCTGTATTGTATGAATCATTATAGAAAGGTGTGTGACATGCATCTGTTTTTGTTTCCTCTCCACAGTCAGGTCACTCAGCAGTGAAGCAGATCACGGTGGAAGAGCTTTTTGGCAGCTCTTTGCCCAAAGAAGCGCCCCAGTCAACAAGCTGCAGTGTGGGAGAAAGCATGCGTGGGCCTGCGTCTCACTCAGTGGAGCCTCTCCTCACTCCTCGCCTCTCCGCTGACCCAGGAAGCCCAGCGCTGGTCTCTCTTTTTCAGGGTTGTGGCACCCGAGACCCAAGACCGGCTGCTTCAAACACGGAGGAGAGTGGGAGCAGGTCCACCGGTCAGTCTGTACGTCGCGGTTCAGCTGGCCCTCTTCCTCCTGCATACATGAATCCTCTCACAGATGGCCACGGGATGCCTGTGTCACTGCCTGGGTTCATGCCCGGCCCGCTGGTCACTCCGCAGAGCTTCAGAGAATCTGCCTGTAAAGTTTCAGGGCCCTTCACAGGAAAGGCTGCGTTGTCGGCACAGGTGAATACACCAAGCAATATTTTCATGGTATGTGGTATATATTTTTTATTTTTTTTTATGCAAGTACAGAAATGATTGATGAAATGACACGTTGTTTCCTGCAGTACAGGAGTGGGAATCTTTATGCGCCTCAAAATATGTTCTGATTCGTACTGATGTACCTGTGGTTATGGGTGATCGTGTGAATGTCTCTAACAATGTCAAAACTCTTTTAAAAGAAAAGACAAAACAAGGTAAAGACGAATATCCGGAGGTAATAAGAGTGTAATTACAGGGTTCTGTACAATACACAATACTGATCTCCCAAACCAATACTCTCAGGATACAACAAAGCCAAAATAATGATGGGAAGGGCTTTTAATATATTATTATTATTACTTCTAAGACATGAAAAGCAGCTAACAATAGTACTGTTTGTAAGAATGATACATTTGCATGCTACACACACATGCTGTCTGTCACTGATGACATAGTTTTTTATTATTATTATTTTTTTTTAATAATAAAAAAATGCAGTGCATACTTATCCAGAAAAATAATGTAGTCCCTATCTTAATTTACTGGTAAAATCAGACTTGGCATTATCAGGACTAACAAATTGCAATTTCCTTATTGCATTATCATACATTATATTCACATTATATACAGTCAAACCAAAATTTATTCAGACACCTTCAACATATTCCTCACATTATCATTATCAAACTGTGTCAGAACAAATTGATCTTGATAATGTCAGATAACTTTGATAGAAAGGTATGTAATGAATTAGGCTGAATAGCTGTCAGCTGTTAAACTTAAGAACACAATTAGATAAAACCAATTTAGGTCAACCAATTACCAAGCAGTGCTTCATTTTGTTCAGTCTGTGGTGTGAAAAGGTCACATTAGTAATTAAAGAAAGAGAAACAAACAAGCAAAACATGTTTTTTGTTCAGGTCAAAGTGTCCGAGTAATTTTTGGTCCCAATTTTTTTTTTTATCAATTTTACTGGTAGTTCACTGTATGAAGAATTTTTGGGTGTAATATGTCACAGTTTACTTTATTTTGCTCTCCTCACTTTCATAAATGAACTATAGTGTCCTGCACCCACTAGTACAAAAAAAAAAAAAAATTTATATCTGGTGTCTGAATAATTTTTGGTTTGACTATTTTAATTTTATACTTTCCACCTGGTGTTAACGTGTTGTGGGGTTAGGTGGAAACAAGGTCTGAACTATTATGTGATTGCACACCTGCTTTGATTGATTAACGGCTCTGACTTGGTCTGTAAACAATATTAAGGTGATTCAAACCAAGTTTACGAGTTTTTTTTTTTTTTTTTTTTTAATTCATTAAAAAGAACAAATTAAAACAATTCATTTGAATCAGACCACACTGACCATGTTCTAAATTTTTGTGAGCAGCCAGCAGGTTTGGACTTTTTTGGAGTAGTGTTATAGTAAGTTACTCCATAAAATATAACTAATTACGTTATTTATATTTTATGGAAAGTAATGTACTGCATTACTCTTGTGTTACTTTTTCAAACCTCAGCTGGCTGTGGCTCTTTCTTTCAGACAAATATAGTGTTATGCTGGATTTGCTTTTTGTGCTTTTGGTTTTTTAATCAAAAGCTCTTTTTTGTTCAAGTGTAAAAGCCCATTCACCACAAACAAAGTAAAAAAGCAAAATCAAGCATGTTTGCATGAGATGTATTCTCTTTTCACACTAAAATTTGTATTAGTTAACATAATATTGCAGGTTTGCATAATATTCTTTTTGTACGTGTTTTATTCATTTTGACATACATTAATCTAAAATAAAGCTTAGAAATGTAGCTTGTTTTTGCATAAGATCTCTCCCTCTTTTTGACAGAGTAAAGAGATGAATGCGTTTACACAGTCCTCGACTCTGGTCAAACCCATTCCAGTAAGTGCCCTTTTGAAAGCATTGTCAGGTTTGGTGCCATTATGATTGGTCTCTCTCTGTCACGTGAAGGCGGGGCCAGCTGTCCAGGGGGAGGAGTCTTCTCTGCTGCTGTCTCCTAGTGTGTTTCAGCATTCCATGACCAAGACAACCGAGCCACTGAAAAACCCTGCCTCTCCAACATCGCCCACAGCAGACCTGCCCTCTTCCCTGTACAGTCGCACCCAGCTTAAAGATACACTCATACATCTCATAAAGGTACAGATTGACACAAACCAACAGCGATGAAAGACTTGTCCATTAAATCATTTTTGTCTTCAATTGTCTGCCTATATTTGTTTTTCAGAATGACGCCCATTTCCTCAGTGCAATCCATGAGGCCTACGTACAGAGCCTCTCTAAAGGCCTCAACAACATCAAGTTATAGCCACAAACTGGGGGAAAAAAAAAAAAAAAAATCAGCTGGCTGGAGCCATCTCAGATTCAACATGAAGCTTGACTACATCCACCACATTGGCTGCTGATTGACTCACTCAATGGCTCTTACGCCGCCCTTATGAACAGCAGTTTCCTAGGCTGCTGTGTGCTCTCTCACTGAGCTTTCCTCACTTGAATCCTAATTTATGTCCCTCTGCCAATCTCATTTTCTCTCTATGACTCCCAGCACAGTTATGTACAATTATGATAAGGGACTTGTGCAATATGAAGCATTGCCTCTTTGGAGAATTGCTTTTCATTTATGATCCTGCCTTAGACGTATGGATATGATACGGTATCCCGGTCTCAGTGGTGTTTTACTGTTAAATCAGTATTGTGGTTTGCAGCATTAGGATTCTTTGAGTTCCCAGCAAAGATGGATTTTGAGTAGGATGTGCACTTATTTCTTCTTTTCTTACAAACTTGGTTTAATTTGGCCATAACATGAATAAAGGTTAGTGGAGTTCAACATTTAATTTTTTTTTTTCCTCTTGATACCACAGTTGACCTATTGTTTGCAGGTAGTAGACTCTGTAAACATCAGCGTACAGTTATGGTGCCGTGTATTGCTTTTTACAATTGCAGATAGATTGAAATATGAAATAGTTTATTTAAAGTGAGATGCATCAAATCAACATTTCAGTGTTCCTGAATTAGTGTCTTGCGTATCAGCTAGTTTAAGACATCATTCTGAAGCTCTCTGTATCAACAGCAGAAGAACTGTAGTCTGTGTAGACAAGAAGATCATTTAACATAATCCACAATAGGTGTGTTTAATTATATCATTAAAAGTAAAATGAATTTTTTTCTCCTTGCACTACTAACTAGTTCATGGTGTGTTTGTTTGACAGGAATTGTTTTTTAAATCCACACAAGGTTTATGTACTTACTGCTTGTTTACACTTTAAAAAAGTCGTCTTGTAAGGGAATTTCATTGTTTTGTTTTTTTGTAAAGTTTGCTTTTATCATGTGGAATTTTAAAACCTCACTACAAATTAAAGTTGTCATTCAGTGTTGTGGCAGCTGCAAGGCTACATACTTGTTTCATGCAAAACGAACGTGTCTCGAAAGCATCAGGATGCTCTGTTACAATGGTTTGTCTTGAGTTCATGTGCAAATAAACTATTGCCATAATTTAGCTGATTGTTTCCATTGTACTATTGTGAAACTTCCACAAAGCAAATCTGCTTATATATTTCAAGACTTTGATTTTTGCCTCTAATAAGCATGTTTAATATATTTAAATCCATTTTCCAGATTCTGTGCCATTTATGGGTCGCTGAGATTTAAACAGCTAAGTCGAGAGCTGTTGTTTGTGATATATTGATGTAAGTGAAAGCTTCAAACAATGCTATAATAATTTCAGTTCTTATGGTAGTCACCCCCTCAAATATAGTCTGTACTGATCATCCAGAACATTAAAAGCACTGACAGGTGTGAGTAACATTCATTATATTGTTAGAGTGGCACCTGTCAAGGTGTGGGATATATACAGTATTACACAGGAAATGAAATGTTAGCTCCTGAATAAAATCAAATAATCCTGGATTTATTTCCTGTGCTACAAGTTGATGGTCAGTCAAAAAATGTTTCAAAAGTAGTTGTTCTTTAGCAATATTTAGATCTGGTATATTTTTCAATTCTTTGCATATTTACAGATGTGTTAAGGATCCAGCATCAGGTTACACAGCTGTAGCGGGAGTGGAGGGCAATGACATTGTTGATATATTGGCTAAACAAACTTTAGGACACCCAAATATTGATATTCAGGTCCCACTAAGTAAAAATGAGGTAAAAACATATATTAGAAATCAATTGGCCTCAGATACAGATGAGTTTGTTTGTTCATCAGGTTTGTAGAAATGTGTCTCTGCATCAGTGTCCAGCAATGGATGCTCTGCAGTGAATGGGTGCCGTCAGAATGAGAGTCCAAACAGCTGATGAAAACATCACAATAATCTACAAGTAATCCACACCACTCCAGTCTATCAGTTAATGTCTTGAGAAGTGAAAACTGCATGTTTTTTGTTTGTTTGTTTGTTTTTTTACTTTAAACCCACCCACATATTTGTTTAGAGCTGTTTTGGCTTGTAAATGGTGCTTGATCTGTGCAGATTTCTCTCCTGATTCAGACCAGACCACTGGAGAAAGCAAAATTATGGATAAAGGTCTTGTATTTTAGCCAAGAGCAACGATTTGAAGTTAAAAACTGGAGTGGTGTGGATTATTGTGATGTTATCAGCTGTTTGGACTCTCATTCTGACGGCACCCATTCACTGCAGAGCATCCATTGCTGAGACACTGATGCAGAGACACATTTCTACAAATCTGATGAACAAACAAACTCATCTATGGATGACCTGAGGGTGAGTAAAATGACAGCACATTTTCATTTTAATATAGAGAGGATAGTCTATAATAAACAAAAAGAGGATGCAATTAATTGCAGAATAGGGACATTCAGGTCTTAATCTTTAACTGTTTATAATAGGAAAACATGACATGGGACAATGCATGCATTTCAGCCAAACAGAGACCGTCACTTTACAGCACGTGAAAGGCAAGGCTTGAACAGAAAAGCTACTTGGGTGTAATTAACATCACAACGCAAAATCTTCTTAAAACTGGTCCAGGTAAGGATTAGCAGGATTTATATCAGGATTTAAGATTCATATATACTTCTTATTCCCCCGCGATCCACGCGCTATCCAGATGGTGGCGGAAATGCACCGAAGCTGTTCAGCCAGTCGCCATTAAACATCAGAAGAAGAATAAAAAGCAGTTGTTGAAGGAATTGTGGCGATTGCAAAAATGGCAAAGAGGTGTGTTTTCGGTTGTTTGCCTAACAAAACCCTTTTCAGTATCCCACGAATACCTTGGCTACGGTCCCGCTGGCTCGAGTTTCTGCACTTTGAGGAGGAAGGGTTAACGGTGAACTCGCGGCTGTGCTCGAGGCATTTCACGCCCGAATGCTTCCAGAATTTAACGCAGCACGAGATGGGGTTTGCCAAAGTCTTGTATCTGAAGAACACGGCTGTTCCGTCGGTCTACACGGTCGGTGCATCGCAAAGTATGAAGGTGAGTGTGCCTAGCTTGCTTATTTTAATAATGCATATCCCACATGTTTTATAGGCTTCACTAATCTGTCATTTGTCGTGTGTCCGACAGCCTGTGACGCGGGAAGTGGGCTGCCAGTGTAGCGCTCAAACTCCGAGAAAGAGCGTCTCGGTTCAAGCGTCATTCCCGGTGCCTAAACCGAAACGACGGAGTAAAGGTGACGCTTAGATGGTTGATAGGTTAGATTTAGCGCATTACTTAATAACTTACTTTCCTCCTTTGTTGATGTGATGCAACAGCTGTTCAGGCGAAATCTTCAGAGCATGTTTGCGCCAATCTCGAAACACCCGAGCTCACATCAGCGCCAATTAAACGACCGCGAATGGAAGAAAGCGTAGATGATTTCAACGACAGCTCGATGGTGACCCTGAAACAACCAAAGGATTTCACCTATGAGCATGAAATCACAGAAGACGATGAAAAGTAAGTAATTCTCTCACGGTCCGCAAGACTTGTTTTCTTCTTCTTCTTCTTCTGATCCTGAGGTCTGAAAAGGGTTTTGAGACTTAGCCAAACCAGTCTTGGTGGTGATATATAGGCAGGGGTGCACATCATTTTTTCAGTCTGGTTCTCATAAGAGAACCTGGAGATTTGGTTTGGTCGTCACACTGCATATAGTGACCCCTTAAATATGACTATAAAAATACATTAATAATAGTGATTATATTATTGCACTTAGTTTATTATTTTATTTTAAAAACTAAATAAAATAATAAAGTGTGATAATACTATTTAAAATTAAAAGGGAGTATTAAATACAAATACAATTATTTTATAGTAAACTTATTTAAAAAAGTAGTAAATATTAGCATTTGATTTTTATGAATTTTCATCATTTTCAAACTTAAAATCAGCAGGCTTTTATTTTGGCGGGTTGCCGGCAAGTAAGTATATGCGCTTCCGGGTTTAGCGCTGTCTATTGTAAAGCATCAATGAATGAAATGTCACAGTTTTGCATTGTGCTTTGAAAACAGCAGCTGATAGCCTAGATTTTTGCTTTTAGTTTTTTTTTATTTATTTTTTTTAATAGAAATCTTATATAGTACAGTTTGTCCATCTAAAATGGTAATTGTGCATTAACAGCTGTCAACCATGTCGGTATGCAAATGCGCTTTCAGAACTATTTACACAGCGCATTTTTAATTTAGGTAAAAATAACCTACGTACCACTTATGTGCACCCCTGTATATAGGGGTTTTGAGTATAGATTTTTTGTTACTGAATTTGTTTTTGTTAATTTTTAATATATATATATATATATATATATATATATATAATATAATATAATTTTAATAAATATAATATAATTTCTTTTTTTGCATTAGATATTGTGCCAAACATGGAAGTCACACAGTGATGAATATGAGTGACAGTAGGGTGTTGGACATTAAATTAGAAAATTGATGCTCTTGGGAAAGAGTGGTTCCATACTGGACAAAAAGCATCATAAACCTCCTCTACTGGTGTGCATCCTTCAAGATGAGAAGAAGCTGTTGCAAAGTAGCCGTCCATTGAATTGCCAGTCATGGAAGGTGTTCACCATCACAACAGTGATATATTACCTGACTGCATCCAGAGGAGATCCTAGAGAAGAAAATGTGGCCGAAATCAGGTATAAGATCCTTTGGATTTTAAATGTAAAATATTGTGAGCATCTATGCAATTATTTATTTAAAAAAAATAATAATAAAGTAAACGGTACATTAAGGTTGCATTTTGTTTATTTTTTTTAATTTACTACTATGTGACTAATATTATGATTGCCTAATGATCATTTTTTTATATATATATATATATATATATATATATATATATATATATATATTTTTTTTTTTTCATCACCAGGATGTAAAGGATATAAATCTGATGGTCTTTACACAAGTTAGTACTTGCACAGCAGTTAATCTATATTCCTTTCCTTATTGCAGACTGTTGACAGGAGGCCTTCTTCAACCCTGGACCATTCCAGGAACATCTAAATTAAGTCCCTAACCACCTGTGTGATGCTAATTAGAAGCTGTGACCAGACACTGCTTTTGTGTTTGTTTCTTTAAAAAAAACAAAAAAAAAAAACAACACACTGGGGTGTATTCCAGAAAGCACGGTTAACTTGCCGTCAGCTAAACCCTGAACTTTAAGTTGATTAACCAAAATCTGCTTACTCGAGGTATGGTGGTTCCAAAAACACGTCCGGGAGTAAGTTTATTCAACACAGAGTATATTTCTGGTTAAGACTCAAGACATTCTCAACAGAGCGACGAATCGACAAGACGCTATGGAAACAGACGCTAAGAAAAACCGCGCCATGCTGTTTCTTTCTTCTTCTTTTGTTCAATGGTCATTTACTATACATGCTTAGTGCATATCGCCACCTAATTAATGGTTGTGCAATCATTTTTTTCTGTTTAAACTTTAATCCTTGAGATTAAGAATTATATTGTTTATTTGATGCTAATTATATATAAAGTCATATCAGATATGTATTTTTATTATAGAAATACATTATAGAAAATGCCCATCCATGTGTGAGATAATATAAAATGTTGTAAATATAATACATTAAACATTACTTTGTCATAAGTGTTTTATAATTTACACTGATAACTGTTATATAGTGTAGATGCCAATAAAATATAACCATATTAGAATAATATATTACCTTATTACTTGCGTTAGTGCTTTATTAACATCATGCAACTATATGGATATTTATAGTAGGCTATATACATAACTGTATTGTAATAATATATAGTGCTATCAGTCACGCCCACTGAAGGCTGGTCAGTAGATCACGCACGAGCTGATAGCTCTGAAGTGAACTAACCCTGAAACATAACCTGATCTGAAGCAGGTTATCTTCAGAGAGCAAGTTGCTATGGTTGGTTACTCACATACCCTGAAAGTTTCCTCTGTTTTTGGAACCGAAAGCTGAGGTTATCCGTTCGCTTATCCTCAAACATACCCGGGTATGTCACATAACCTGCTTTTTGGCATACCCCCTGGTCCCTAAATTGCGTGTGTGGATTCAGGTTTCAAGTCTCTGCAGCTGTGCCTGTAATTGTGTGCTTGAGTTAGAGAATGAAAAAAGTGTTTTATTGTTTGTTTTTTCCCTTATGAAAGTGGTAATGGAATCCCAAAAGCACAATGCGGAATGTTTTGTCTTTATTAAAACAGTACCATCATGCACGTATAAACTCATGAGCACACTCTCCATCCGCTGTGCTCTTCTGAGAGGAATGCAGTTCTGATCTTCATCTCTACACACGAAAGGATCTGCTTCTCGACTGGAGTCACCACAGCTCTGTACCACAGAAGGAATTTCAAGTTGAAGAAAGCTACTTCATAACCAGGGGTGCACATAAGTGGTCCGCATGCGCGACCAAAATTAAAAATGCGCTGTGTAAATAAGTTCTGACAGCGCATTTGCGTACCGACATAGATGACAGCTGTTAATGCACAATTACCATTTTAGATCGACAAACTGTACTGTATATTATTTCTATTGAAACTGAAAGCATATTCTAGGCTAGCCGCTGCTGTTTTCAAAGCAAAACTGTGACATTTTATTCACTGACGCTCTTCAATCAGCGGCGCTAAACCCGGAAGCGCATATACTTACTTGCCAGCAACCCGCCAAAATAAAAGCTCGCTGATTTTACGTTTGAAAATGATGAAAATTCAAATAAGAATAATATATGCTAAAATATTAGCATTTTATTTTTAAGTTTACTATAAAATAATTGTATTTGTATGTAATACTCCCTTTTTACTTTAAAATAAAATAGTATTATCACACTTGATTATTTAGTTTATTATTTTATTAAAAAAAAAAACTAAAAGTGCAATAATATTATCACTATTATTATTTTTTTTTATAGTTATATTTTATGGATCACACTACATGCCGTGGCCCGTGTGAGGACCAAACCAAATCTCCAGGTTCTCATATGAGAACCAGGCTGAAAAACTTATGTGCACCCCTGTTCATAACCTGGATCAGTCATGCATCCAAGGTTTTGTTTTTTTTTAAACAGCAATAACATTTTGGATATTGATAATGTAACATATTTTAATGACATTTTACCAATAGGATATTATAGCCTTATTATTGATGCATTTTCAAGCTCTAGAAATTGAGAAGTTGATCTCAATGTTTTCTTGTAATTTTTACTTTATGAGTTAAAAATTCACAATTGTGATGAAATTTCAACTTGCAATTTTGAATTTTTATAATGATTTCTGGACATCGGTACCGAGTGTTTCCCTTGCCTTGGCTGGAGATACCGGGACGGGCTCCAGCATTGCCACGACCCAACAGAGGACAAGCTTTAAATGTAATCATTTTCATTTTTGTCACAATATGGGGGGAAAAGATGTCACTATTTCCATTCATTGCAACTTCAATTGCTGGCCCAGTTTGACTGATTTAAAACAAATTATAATTAAATGAATTAGACTTACCTCAGCAGGTATAGACGTCTGGAGCACTTTGTTGTCTTTCTTCATGAGCTTGTCTACTGGAAATGAATAAATGAAATTCTCAACCAGTGGGGCTATTCCTCCACAGTGCACATACAGTGTGTGTGTGTGTGTGTGTGTGTGAGAGAGAGAGAGAGAGAGAGATGTGCTTCCAGTGGCTCCTGGGGCCCCCTGGACCCCTTTGGCATGACACTACCAGTGGCTCTTTCCTCACTAGGCTCTGTACTTCAGGCTTTACTCACCACCGAGGCAGTTTTGAACCCTGGTTATAGCCGGTGTTGGGAAGGTTACTTTGGAATAATAGGTTACAGATTACAAGTTACCCGATCTAAAATGTAACAAGTAGTGTAACCATTTCATTTACTTTATTAATGTAACATTACATTTGATTACTTTTCTAATTTTCCGATTAGTGTTTTCGACTGTTAATCATTTTGACATTTAAAGCAGGCAGGGTTAACCTTACAGTAGCACTCAACACTGATTACTGTCAGTCATCATTTGGGATTACTACCTTCATCATTTCAGATTATAATAGTTTAATTTCAAAGCACAGCCAACACAACATCAGACTTTAGCAACTCTTTTTGCTTTGAGATTGTTCTGAGGTTAAATACAGACTTATAAGATAGTTGAATAGCTATGATACTGTTTTTAAAATCAAATCTTTGCATAGCTATGACAGAAAACACTGGCATCTAACAATGCCTGGGAAATAAAGCATATACATAAACCCAAATAGCAAATAAAAGTTATCAAATAAACATGTGTCCTAAACTTCCGAAACATTGTCTCGTATTTTAGAGCAGCCAATACATTTTGGGAAAGAAATGCATCAAATCTGTGTGTGAAAATATTCAGACGTAGCCCCCTTTGTAATCGTTAACATTTTCTTAAGTAATTTAATTACACATTTTTTCCTCAGTAACTGTAACAGATTAAAGTTACATTTATTTTGTAATGAAATTACATGTAACTAGTTACTCCCCAACACTGGTTATAGCAACGTTTCACCTTGGTATTTCTGCAAGAGGGTTACCATCACTTTCAATCCTTTATTGAGAACCAGGTTTGGGAAGATTACTTCTAAAATGTAGTCCAATACTGATTACAAATCACGTGATGAAAATTGTAGTTAGTAACATAATATGGATTACACATGCTAAAAGCAGTCTGACTACATTTTGACTTATATGACCTTTGACTATACTTATGAAATGTATTAAACCTTACATTACAGCAGGGTTTCCCAAGCTGTATATAAGTGGTAGGTTCATTTAGAAACAAAAATGAAAAAGAAAAAAAAGAATTCAATAAATCATTATTGTGAATCAAATTATTAATTTACTGCCACTGTCTGAATAATGTTATGTAATGTAATCCATAAAAAAGTAACCGTAATATGAGCATGAATATTTTAAAACAATATAATCTAATTACAAGTAATTATAGAACTGATTATATAATCCAGATTACATGTAATGAGTTACTGGCCAATAGAGATGGATATTCAAGCATAAATGAAACTGTACTTATCTCCATTAAATCAATAAACCACGGAAACTCTCATGTACAGATAATCATACAAGACTGGGGAACTGTCTCATACACCGGAGAACAAAAAGTCCTGAGACAAATGGACAACAAACAACAGAAGATAAAACAAATTCATACAGGACTTTTTATTTGCATTTACTGACTTGAGCCAGCATGACTACTTCTACACAGACAAACCTCTAGAAAACAACACTTAAAAGGGACCAATTAAAAACCAAACATTTCTCTCTCTCTCTTCTTTTTTTTGTCTTTTTCCAAGTCTTTGGACTTCTAAGTTTGTTTTGGGTTCTGTGTACAAGTCTCATAGCTGAAAGAAACATGCTTATGACATAATAATGCACATTATAAAGACATTTCAAATTAATACAAACAAATGAATGTTATTTCATATAAAGGTATCAAACTTATAGATCAATACTGGAACATAATAATAAGAGTTTCCAATAATAAGCTTCCAAAGCTAGTTGAATATCACAATGCCATCACTTCCAGCAAACAGAAAACCTCAGTTAACACATAACTTCGTTTTGGTTTAATTGCACTTAATTTAGTTTCTCCTCACTTGCTGACTGTATTTATTAATTTTACGCCTCAACAAAATGTGACTTTCGTGGCACCATTTGCTTGTTGATGCAACATGTTTTCTGTTTCCTGAAATGGTAATGTTCATATAACCATGTCAAAAATGTCAAAAAAAAACAAACAATTGGACAGAAAGAGGACACAAGCTTTCTCACAATTGTTAACAATACTATCAATATCACATGACCTCAGCTACCTCACCATACAAAGCTAGAATAACACCAGTCTCCGACAACAAAACACCACACAGGTTTCGTGTCTCCACATTTTTGTTCATATTGAGGCAAACCATAATTCTGGCTTCAAACCATTTGACGAAACGTAACGTTTTCTAAAACCCCTGAATTTGCTATTAGGATCACTGACCTGACGAATTCCGTACAATCTGTTTTATTTCTCTAATAACTGTATCTTCACACCCTTGGAAACAGACTGAATGTCTTCTGTACTTATTGCTGCGGCTAAGTTTAAAAAGTCATCTGCTGTTCTTTCTTAAGGAGTGAGAAAAATGAAATACAAAAACTAAACGCTAAGCTAGGATTCTCTCTTCAAAGAACAAAAAGGCACTAATGGTCAAAACGAAGATCATAAACGAAAAACGAACCAAACGGAGGGTAAGGTAAAGCAGGGCAGACCCTCGTGTCTCAGCGCTTCTGATCCTTTTAACCACACGGTGTACCGACACTTGGCACGATAGACAGAGAGAACTACAGCATTCCAATTTGGAATTAATTCATTTCCTCTTGTACAGAATGCAGAAGGTCAGTGATCCACGTAAAGCTCGAGCGAAGGTGCTCGAAATGAACAAAAGAAAAACTGCCAACACTTACAATAAGGTACAGTTTGTTAACGTCATCCAGGTTAATATATGAATATTCTCGTTTATTGTTAATTCACGTGTGATCGTAATACGTTAACCTAAAGTTAATTTATAGTGTTTATTCCTATATAAAGTAATGATATTAGATTAATAATTGCTGCATTGTTTATTGTTATTTGAACCTTATTGTGAAGTGTTACGAAAAAATCCATTAATACATTTGCTGGTTTTGTTTAACCAAAGCCTTCTGATTAGATTAAGCCACATTTTTTGTTCACTTTGAAATATTCCTATTTAGACAAAATAATAGCAATAATAAATAGACGAAAGCCCAGCATTAAAACGTGGCCATAAAATGTGTCAATGTGAGAAACATAACATTTCAGTAAAACACATGAATAAATTCATTTCATAAAGATGACAGAACTGGAGAAGATATGGATTGTGTGAGTTACGATTATGTGACGTTGAGCTCTGCTTACAGAGGACATACATAATGAGATCGAATACTCTTAAAATAGTAGTGTAAAATACGTGACTCATAAACCACAACACCTCAAACTATAGACTGATATAATATAAAAAGCAATATAACCTTATATTAAAAGAGCAAAGGTTACAAAATCTCAAAACATTGATGAACGTCTTGAGTAAAAGAACATTAGCATGCTCTGTTTTTGTAGTTGAATTTTAAGCATCAACGTTTTCAGGACTGTGACCTCTGGCTTCCCACGTGTGTAAAAACAACCCAAATGCGTCTCCAAGACTTTACTGGTTTGGAAGCACTGGGTTTGTAGGCAGTGGTGCAATGTTGAGTTCCAGAGTTGAGTTACTGCAAATTGGAACAGAAATAAAAGCCGTTAGCATTCCGGTTAACGTTACGCAGCGGCAGAACTCGATGGAAAACCAGAAGCCAAACATCTGTTAGTGAGTGTGGAAGAGAAGTACAGGAAGCCAGAGGTTCTCACAAGAACTAAAAACCTCTACCTCACCAGGTGAAGCCAAAAAAAGTAGTGAGTTGTGCAAAGTTTTTGACCGGTCAACGGTGAAACATTTAACTAACTCCTCTTGAAGAAACACAGACCAACTGTCCACCTGACTGCTCATTTTTTATTGGTAACTGAAGCGAGCCACTTAACTGGCAATTTTAAAATTCGGACAAAGCGTCACACCAACCAAAAATGGTGGTGGTGGTGGTGGTGGTGTTGTTTTTTTTAAATGTGACCCTGGACCACAAAACCTTAAGTAGCACGGGTATATTTGTAGCATTAACCAAAAATACATTGAATGGGTCAGAATTATCCATTTTTCTTTTATGCCAAAAATCATTAGGATATTAAGATCATGTTTCATGAAGATATTTTGTAAATTTCCCACTGTATCAAAACGTAATTTTTGATTAGTAATATGCATCGCTAAGAACTTCATTTAGACAACTTTAAAAGGCGATTTTCTCAATATTTTGATTTTTTTTACACCCTCAGATTCCAGATAGGCCAAATATTGTCCTATCCTAACAAACCATACATCAATGGAAAGCTTATTTATTCAGCTTTCAGATGACGTATAAATCTCAATTTCAAAAAATTGACCCTTATTTGACCCGTGCTTTTGTGGTCCAGGGTCACAAATTGTTAGACATGTCAACCAAATCAAACATTTGTCTTTTTCTGTGACAGGCCAATTAAATTAAAAAATGAACGTCAATAATCTGGTGAGGCACGCTGATGAGTGTGGGCACCTCTTCCCATACCGGGAGTCGAACCCGGGCGGCCTGGTAACAACCAGGAATCCAAACCACTAGATCATATGGGAACAGACCTTACTAGATTAACAGGACTAGAGAACGTACAAATTACAGAATGTGAAAGACACATGTAATCTTTATTTAACACTGCTATCATTTTGAAGTTCCTGAAGTGTGTGGTGCTGCAATTTTCCTTTATAAATACAGGGATTCAGAGAAGCCATTCATTAGCCCATTTGCAGCAATTCATGTATTAATGCATTAATCGATATTAGATTGTGAACTTTTATTTCAGTTTGTCTAAAAACCCTAGTTAGCATCAACTGCTTTAGTTGTGTCAATCTTTCCCAAATGCAAACACAAAACGGTGAATGCAATCTATATGGAGGTGAGAGTTTCATATCATACACAGATTACTAATGCAAAGGTAGAGTGCAAGTAGAAATATATGATCTTATTATGAAAAGCTGATTCAGGATGCTTTAAGCAAGCCAGAGAATGAAAGCCTGAAACTTTGAATCTTTTGTTTGCCAAAAGAGACACTGGTTTGTCCTCCTCGTCTTGAAATGAGACGGCCACGCTATTTAGAGCACAGAAACGACAGATAAGGCCTCTCTAATGATTCATCAGCAATGGAAATATGTTGACAGCACTATGAGAACAAGCCCTTCACCATGACTTCACCGTGTAAAGCCGTGTGTGCTCAAGTAAACGTAATCGAGACATATTAAAGCTCTCAGTTCTGCAGCCAGACATCAAATGAAAAAGCAAGCCAGAAACCCACTGGCTTCGTGGCGCATACTGATTTATGAACCCGCGTCGTTCCCGCCTGCCTCACGAGTGACATCGTAAAAACACACACTCTCCAACCCGTCGATTTTCATTTTTGTTGTGATTTCTGCTTTCTCGCAAATAAAAAACAAAAATGGCACACTTCTGTGAGTTTTCCTGCACGGCAACAAGGCAGGGAGGAGGTTTGCATATTTCGCTTGTTCGGGCATGTAAACACGAGTTACCTGATTGGACGGGCTGCTGATTTCAGAGGCAGGAGAGAGATGGACAGAGGAAAAGGGCAGATGGCTATTGACTTGTGACCACAATTCAACAATCCTATGGCTAGCTCTCTCTACCACGTCTAATCTAGAAACGCTGCTTCGAGCTGTAAAATTGTGCAATTGGGTTCGGTGCCGCTAGCAGAAACACACTTCACCTATAAGACTATATCATTCTGCCCTTAGCTAGCACTACAACATGCACCTGGCTACGAGGATGCTAGCAGGCATGACCATATTTAGCCCTAAACACACGGACACATCATATGGGTTAGCACACAGCAAGCAAGAGAGCGCGTGAGTGGAGCTTTGTACAGCGGCTGACGATGCTTCAGTCGCAGTAGATCTTGTACTTCTCGCTGCAGAACAGCACTGGCGTTCCCAGCAGGCCGTTGGGCTCGGCTCGCCCCGCACAGGAGGCAGCGGAGGCGGGGTGACTTACGTGGGAGTGGCTGGGTTTCCCGCGCGAGGCTGCGGGTTTGGGGCGGCTGCGGCGGGTCTGCGCGTGGTCGAACTCCAGGTCCTCCAGCCGCTGGGTGAGAGCCAGCTTCTGCTGAATGGCCATGCGGAGGAGAGAGTTCAGAGTCTTCTTCTCATCCTCCGCAGCAGTCAGCTGCCTCTGCATCTCGTCCAACTGAGTCACGTACTCGTCACAACTGAGAGACAGAGAGATGGTTGGGCTATATTAGTACTGCAAAAAAAAATACATTCCTTTTTTGCTAACATTCTCCATAAGGCCCTGTTTACACCTGGTATTAAAAGGATAGTTCACCCAAAAAACAAAAATTCTGTCATTAATTACCCTCAAGTCGTTCCAAACCCGTCAGACCTTTGTTCATCTTCAGAACACATATTAAGATATTTCTGATGAAATCCGAGCAAGGGTACTACCACGATCAAGGCACAGAAAGATAGTAAGGACATCGTTAAAATAATCCATGTGACATCAGTGGTTTAACCGTAATTTTGCAAAGCTACGAGAATACTTTTTGTGTGCAAAGAAAAGAAAAATAACAACTTTATTCAACAATTCATCTCATCTGCGTCACCCTGGCGCCATTTTTCAGAGTATCACGAAGCATTGAATTGAATTTGAACAACGTATGTTTACGTTCTGATCAAAGCATGCGTGTTCTGTCTCATCAGCACCACACACTTACTTTGTTTACATTTAGATTAAATACAGATAAATAAATAAAGATACTCTCCAAAATGGCGCCAGGGTGATGGAGAAGACGAATTGTTGAATAAAGTCATTATTTTTGTTTTCTTTGCACACAAAGTATTCTCGTAGCTTCGTAAAATTATGGTTGAACCACTGATGTCACATGGACTATTTTAACGATGTCCTTACTATGTTTCTGGATCTTGATTGTGGTAGTACCCTTGCTGTCTATGGAGGGTCAGAGAACTCTCGGATGGCCGGCCGGCCATCGGTACTTTGTTTGTTGTCGTCTTCTAAATAATGCCGCGAGTGGGGCTTGAGGAAGTGACGTCGCCTGCGTCTGCGCAGTGCGACCTGATGCAGCCGCTGAAGTGAGACACAGGAAACAGAAATACTGCAAAATAATAATAAAAACGCAACTAAACGAGACGAAATAATGTTATAACATTTCGTTTCGTCTCGTTTTGGTCAACGAAAATGAAGAGACATTTTAGCATAGTTTTTATTTTGTAAACCACATTTAATCTCGTTTTTATTCGTCAACAATATTGCATTATACATTTATAGTCATCGTCACATGACCAGCATTTACGTTTCGTCTCGTCTTCGTCACGTGATAAAGGTTCGTTGACGACGATATTTAGTCATAATTTTCGTTGACGAAAGCAACACTAATTCTAACTCAAACCTTTTATTGAAAAGGCTGTAATAAACCAGTGTGAAAAAAAGTTTTAAATATTAGTCGTTGTTTTTTTAAATACACAACTATTGTTTTGCTTCAGAAGACACACATTCATCAGCTAGGATTGTATGGATCACAGTATTCACTGTTTGTGGTTTTTGAAGTGTCGAATTTGAGGGTCCTGTATACTTGCATTATATGGCCATTTAAAATAGAGGGAACCTTCCATGTGACTCATACTACTTCCTGGTTAAATAGGAAATACAACCACAGGAAAGAAAAATGTGCTCATTAGGCCATTTTCTGGGATCTTAAAATAAAAAAAATACTTTTTTTCATGTGTGTCATTTCAACAGAACTTAGATGTTAATAAGGGCTGAATGGTCAGGAGATTAAACCATTCACACACATGATGGAACAGGCAGAACGATCACAGAGCCACACCTTCCCTAAACAGCACTCACATCTCTACACCTTAAAGCACAGTGCATGTCAGCGCACGCTGAACACCACCCAATACACCATAATCACACAAAACACACAATTACCAGCCTACAGTCATCATAAAACATCAAACCTGTCATTTTCTCAAGGGTGTGCTTCATCAGTCCTTCTCAGAAGACCAGGCGTGAGAATCTGAAAGGTCAAATATAGAATAGTACTTTCTGGATAGTTCTGGCTCTTAATGTGACGATACATGGGGCAACTTTTGCAATGTTACTGAGCAATGTTGTTCGGGCACTTTCCTATTGAAAATGGGCAACAAATTCCTATCTGGTCACTTTAGATCAGTCATGGGCCTGTCTCTCATCTGGTTGCCCAACACTGCCTAGCAACGTTGCTCAAAAAGTGACTCCATGTCACCTTAAAATCTGATTAAACTGAATTATAATGTGAACGATCTAGTTTTGTCAAGTCAAGTGTAAGATTAATGGACTGTTACTTGGTGGAAGGACAGTTTTCTGTGATTACCTAATAGTAATAATTTTCATTACTGAAAACTGATGTGTGTTATCAAACAGTTGCTGCAAATCAGAGCCTCTCATGCCATTGTTAGATCGGGTCTCCACGCCAGATAATATTTAGGATCCAGCCCCGGACGCCAGATCCCGTCAGAAAATATCAGTTTGTCCAGTAACAGAACAACTAGTCAGCAGAGCTGTTGATACCCAAAATGAGTGTTTAACAGTCTTCTGTCAGTCAAGAAGTTGACCAAGAAAAGCCAGAGAAGAGCAGAAGCAGGAGACGAAGTGATGGTAAAAAGTAACAGAGTTTATTGAACAATCTTAGTTGCGTATGTCTCAATGTTCAAACTTCGTCTGACCTGCACAATTCAATACGTACTGTTATACCAAAACTGCTCCACAGCAACATCCCATAAACCTTGGGTTTCCATAAACATTCCCCCTTATCTATCTCTATTCATACAGACAAAACAGTTCATGAAACCCCACAAGCATGAGACTGAACAACAATGAAAATGCATAAGCAAGGAAAAATTAATTAGTATAAAATATAAAATATATAAACATAATAAATGAATGAATGAATGAATAAACAAAAATATTTAATATAATTATAAATGATAAAAATAATCAAATAAAAATGATTTAATAATAAATCATGTGAATAACTAATGATTATAAAATGATTATGTAAATAAATGATTATAAATGAATTAAAAACATGAAAATTAAAAACATAACACAATTTGCATGTGAGGATCTAAGGATCCTTCATGTGACTTGATGGTTACCCATCATTGGTAGATCTGCTTGTTTGTGCACATTTCTCAGTTTCTCACGGGCATGAACTCTGAACAAGCCTCAGTCTACTGCGAGTCCACTAAAGTGTGTGCGTCTGAGACATAAAGACAGCGCCTCACAACAGAAATCAGTGCAGCTTCATTAGAGATCGGCCCCTGGGAACAATTGCCTCTAAACGCAGGGGTCAGGATTTTCCCGGGAAAAGAAGCCGGGGGTCAGGCGAGGACCCATCTGCGGCTTTATGAGTGCGCGTGAGATCGAGAAGCCGCGGTAAAAAGGAGGCGTGCGGGCTGTTATTGTGAAATATGTCTTGACACACATTCACCTCAGCCACTTTTCAGCAATGCAGGACAGAACGTCATCTCAGAGAAGATAGAGAAACAAAACAGAGACAGAGAGAGTCCGAAAGAGAAAAAATAGTTACTATAAAGCATACAAAACAAAAAAAAAACAAAAAAAACAAAGTGAAAATGTTTAGGAATCACCCAGATAGACAATAGTGTCCCAGATAGACACTCAATAAGTATAGCATATATGTATATATACAAAATTTCTCACATTATCATTTATTTGCTATAGTTTAGAAAATTAAATCAGAAAATTTGATAGAAATATATGTAACAAAACATGGTCAGGTCAAAGTGTCAAATCAAATGTTTGGTCCCAATTTTTTTTTTAAATTATTTTTTTGTTTAAAGGGGACCTATTATGCAAAAATCACTTTTATAAGCTGTTTGAACACAGTTGTGTGGCCGCAGTGTGTGAAAACAACCAGCCTATAATGTTAAAAATCCACCAACTAATTTTTTTATAAAAACCAATAAGTCATAAACAGTCTCTCCAAACGAGCTGTTTCATATTCTCCCTCTCTGCGCGTCACTGAGGGGAAAAAGTCCCGCCCATTTATGACTCTCTCTGCCCTATTAGCATAAACACAGCCCTGAGTGAGAAGCTGCGGTCCGCCATTACTGGAGATATACACTGTCAGCTCCAAAGTGGCTTTACAAGTGTTGTGTTTTGGGATGCACTAATGAACATAGGAGTCACTATAATCTCCCCTCATCTGAGCCAAGGACACTGTGGTTAAATTACATTTTCGAAGGAAATATCCCGGAAAAAAATCAGTAACGTCCCCAATATGTACTAATGCTTCGTATGAACGTCAGCTCCAGACACAAAGTAAGTGTCATATGCTTGTTTTCCAAATTGCCTTTCTGAAAGAGCTTCTTGGCACTCTGTAAGGCTAATGATGCTAAAGCTACCATTGTCTCTGTGTCTTTGCACTGATGCTGCCTTCAAGTGCTATCAGATCGATCGTGAATAGGAATGTGGTAGTTAAAAGTTGCGTATGAAGCAATGTGAGTCGATCGCTTGAAGTTGAAGTTGTCGAGCTCATAATCAGAAGTGGGACTTATAAAGTCTGTGATAGCATGAGACCAGCTATGTTGTTATTTTTATCCCGCCGTGCTCTCTGTGCAATTCATAAACGTGAATTTATTATGCACAGTATAATCAGATGACTGACTTTGAAACCGAGTAGTTTTCTGTAAAGATAACAGGCTTGCATTAATAGTGGAATGTTTATTTGCAAAGGCTAGCACTGCTAATGCCGGAGCTCGAGCTCTTGTAGCTCCGCCCTCTTCTCCCGGAGCAACAGTTCACTCACATTTAAAGCAACACACTCAAATTCAGCGCGTTTGGGCTCATACCCTAAAAGTGGAAATTTTAACAAGGTATAAAAATTTATCTGTGGGGTATATTGAGCTAAAACTTCACATATACGCTCTGGGGACATCAGAGACTTATTTTACATCTTGTAAAAAGGGGCATGATAGGTCCCCTTCAATCAATTTTACTGGTAGTCCACTGTATGAATAATTTTTGGGTATAATGTGTCACAGTTTACTTTATTTTTCTATCCTCACTTACATAAATGAACTATAGTGTATAGTATCTATCTATTTATTAGTTCTACTGGATCTTAGCGCTGCGTTCGACACTATCGACCACAACATTCTTTTAAATAGACTAGAACACTCATAGCATTAGTGGAAGTGCATTTAGCATGGTTCAAATCGTACTTATCTGACCGCCATCAGTTCGTAGCAGTGAATGAAGAGGTATCATATCGATCACAAGTGCAGTATGGAGTACCTCAAGGCTCAGTACTAGGGCCCTTACTTTTCACGCTTTACATGCTACCTTTGGGAGATATTATCAGGAGACATGGTGTTAGCTTTCACTGTTATGCTGACGATACTCAGCTCTATATTTCTTCACGGCCCGGTGAAACACACCAAATTGAGAAACTAACGGAATGCATAATCGATATAAAAAACTGGATGACGAGTAACTTCTTACTGCTAAATTCTGAAAAAACAGAGGTGTTAATTATCGGACCTAAAAACCCCACATGTAATAACCTAGAACACTATCTATCACTTGACAGCTGCTCTGTCAATTCTTCTTCATCAGTTAGGAACCTAGGTGTGCTGTTTGATAGAAATCTTTCATTTGAAAGCCATGTTTCTAGCATCCGTAAAACTGCATTTTTCCATCTCAAAAACATATCTAAATTGCGACCTATGCTCTCAACGTCAAAATGCAGAAATGCTAATTCATGCGTTTATGACCTCAAGACTATTGTAATGCATTATTGGGTGGTTGTTCTGCACGCTGATCAACAAACTGTGCTATCCAAAATGCAGCAGCTAGAGTCCTTACTAGAACCAGGAAGTATGACCATATTAGCCCGGTTCTGTCAACACTGCATTGGCTCCCTATCAAACATCGTATCGATTTTAAAATCTTGTTAATTACTTATAAAGCCCTGAATGGCTTAGCTCCTCAGTACTTGAGCGAGCTCCTATCACATTATAGTCCTCCACATCCGCTGCATTCTCAAAACTCTGGCCATTTGATAATACCTAGAATATCAAAATCGACTGCGGGCGGGAGATCCTTTTCCTATTTAGCACCCAAACTCTGGAACAATCTACCTAACACTGTTCGGGAGGCAGACACACTCTGTCAGTTTAAATCTAGATTAAAGACACATTTCTTTAACCTGGCTTACACATAACACACTACTACACTTCTATTATTCAAATCCGTTAAAGGATTGTTAGGCTGCATTATTTAGATCAACCAGAACCGGGGACACTCCCCATAACACATGATGTACTCGTTACATCGTAAGGAGAATGGCATCTACGCTAATATTTGTCTGTTTCTTTCTTATTCTGTTTCTCAGTCCGTGTCCGGATCAGATTGTGGATCAGCGCCGGGAGATGATGTCTGTGGCCCTGATCGTCGGTGGAGGCGGACATATCCCCAGTGAAGACCTCAACTTAAAATACAATAAAACTTAAAATAAAACAAATAACTAAAAATATAATAAAATACCAAACTACATAATACTATTATTGTTAGAAATTACAACAATATAAAAATAGAAATATAATACATTTATACATTTAAAATTTTAATTAAAACAATAAGTAAACAATAATATCCTGGCCAGAGGAGAACTGGCCCCCTGACTGAGCCTGGTTTCTCCCAAGGTTTTTTCTCCATTCTACAGAGGAGTTTTGGTTCCTTTTGCCGCTGCCGCCTCTGGCTTGCTCAGTTGGGGACACTTAATTTCTAGCGATTATCGTCAGTTTGATTTCATGATACTAATTAAACTAAACTGAGCTAGACAGTGACATCTCTGAATTCAATAATGAAATGCCTTTAACTGAAAATTTAATGTTTAATCTTATTATTATACATTACTGACACTCTATCCTCCAATTTGATACTGTTAAGTGCTTTGACACGATCTGTATTGTTAAAAGCGCTATATAAATAAAGGTGACTTGACTAGTGTCCTGCACCCAGTAGCAAAAAAATATCAAAAATTATATCTGGTGTCGGAAAGATTTTTGGTTTGACTATGTATGTATGTGTGTGTGTGTGTGTGTGTGTGTGTGTGTGTGTGTGTATGTATGTATGTATGTATGTATATGTATGTATATATATATATATATATATATATATATATATATATATATATATATTAGGGATGTGCCCGAAGCCGAATACCTTATTCGGAAAGGCACGGATAATGGCTTCAAAACGAATAATGGATTTATCCGAATAACAGAAAAAATATTCGGCAGACACAATCACATGTTTGTTGGAACAGCACTACATTAGTGAGGTCTGCGGTTGTTAAGATTTGTGCAATAATAATGGCTAGTACTGCTTTGATAGCATTTGACACAGTTTCGTACAGATAATAACATGGTGATCATTGTGTTTGTCTAATGAATGTGGTCTCCTCAGCAATAAACTATCCGCGTGCTCCTTTTTTGATTGCTGCCTGTCAGTGCTGGTGAAGAAGGGTTGCCAGGTATTGCTACAAAAAACAAACACAACCAATATCCTGAAAAATGTGCCAAAATAAGTTTAAATCTTGTATTTTGCAAATAGGATCCAAAATCTCTAACCTCAACCTTCATCTTCCCACTTTATTAATGCCCTAATTACTTTATTAACACTGTTACATTAAGTATTAAAACAAGTCCAGCGACGCTTATATTAACTAGATCTGGCAACATGGTGGAGCGGAGGCTGCACTTGCGCCAAGCTCCTTCACTCCTGTGTTTCGCAGCTGCTGCGAGTCAGCCACATGAATTTATTCAGCGACATTATTTTAAAGAATTTTTCATATGTTTTCAAATTTTATTTTTGAACATGAAACATTTACGGAGGTCTGGACCTCATAGCTCAGGGGTGCAAACTCGTCAGGGGTGAAAAAGGTGACAAACTAAACTAACAACCCCCCCCCAAACCCCTTGATATGAGGTGACATTTGACTCAAACTGATTTACAGATGTACATTTTCTTTTTACCTTTGTAAATGCATTTTGTCTAATTTTATTAAATATATGCAGTGTTTCCTCTAGGATTTTTCCAGTTGTGGTGGCAGGACTGTTTCCCATGGACCATGCCCCCTCCCCACCCAAGAACCACATGCACTCAGAATTGAATTTATTTGAACTAAAAAAGACAATTAAATAGTAAATAATAAAATAATAACAAATAAATTAATGACAATCAATAGCACGAGCAAAAACAATAACAAGATAGAAATTAAATTATACTTAATTTGTACTTAAATTTTTAACTATAAACCATTTTTAACTATAATCTATTCAACTGTAAAATAACACTGGATAGTCTTCACTGTATAATGAAAGACAGCAGCAGGTTTATTTAGGCTGCTGTCTCTTTAAGACCTCATCCACGGATCTAATATGTTACACATGGCTCTATGCTTTCTTTTCTTCTTAGGAGCACTTGTCCTCCTAATTTAAAAAATTTAGGAACACCTTCTGATCAATAATCAAAAATTCTGATCAAAAATTTGACATTTGACTCCTTAAAGTGACTTACAGGGGTATTTTCTTTTTACCTTTGCAATGGCATCATTTTCATCTGTCAAATTCAAAAATGTATGTTTATAAGCTTTTTAAAATCTCTATTTGAAACAATATAATAAGTGGTAGAATAAGACAAATAAGTTACCAATCATATGAAATTATTAATAAAAATTAATTTGTACTACAGAGGAAGAACAAGAATGGCTTTCATTTTCAGAGATTTAATGAGGCTCAGAGGTGGCATGAGTGCAATTAAATTCATAGATTCATGTGGAGATTAATGTTTTAAATATAAAATTTAATACATAAATATTAAATGATTTAAATAACTGAAATGATACGCTAAAAATGAAACCGAAACCACCAGCAGGTGGCGGCAAGTCACTGAATTCATCACTGAATCATTTATTCAATTGATTCGTTTGAACGGCTGATTCATTCAGGAATGAAGCAAGTGACCGTGTTTATGAATGGGGAATCATGAATCACTGACTCACTAGATTTGTTCAAAAGCTTACTTTCATTCATGAATGAAACACTGCTGTGTTTGCTTTTAGAGATGCGCAACTGCTCAGCTGTTACTTTATTTGGAACTATTTTCATTGATGATATAGAGCAAAATCATGCAGTACTGTTTATTGATCTGTTGTATTAAATCAATATCACATTTGCAAACTTCCTTAATTATTAAAAGCTGTCACTCTTATCGCGATCTGAAGGCGCACAGAAAATGAGAGCGCGCGAGTGAGTTATCAAGACTCAAAAACACGTGCAAATGTGATGCATTCCATCGGAACCTGCGGGAATGAGTAGAATTATTATTATCCGCAATCCCGTGCCGAAATTCAAGTTCTGCTCCGTGTTCTCTGCTAATAACAAAACAAACAGCAGCCTCGTGGTAATCACCATTTAAACTGGAACACCATAATTTACAGCAGATACAAATGCATTCCGTCCTGCTCTCAAGTATAGGTCTCTGCAGAAAAGTAATGGGAGTTACCAGATCGGGGTGTTTTTACACCATGTTACCTGATTGGCTGACGTCATAGTGATGGTAGGTTTAGGGGTGGGGTTAGGTCAGGTGAATCATTTTGATTGCATGATTTAGAAACACCCAGCAGTTTGAAAACGCCCAGAAATTCAGAAACGCCCACTTTTGCTCTACAGAGACCTCAGTCTCCCTGCTCTACAGCGAACTTGCAGCGTCTATAGGCTTCAGGGAGTGAGATTGGTTGGATGAGGGAAAGAAACGCTACAGGTCACGTGACAGACGACTCGCAGATATGACCCCCCCCCAATTTTTTTTTTCTTTCCAGATCTACACGATTCACGTGAATGACCTATTTCAAGGTGAAAACGGCGAATTTCGCCGAAAGGTGACAAGTTTGCACCCCTGATAGCTGGCTATGGGCCTGGATGTGTAAAGTGAATGAGTGTAAATATAGCCTATATGAATGAAATGAGCTCAGATCAATAGCCGTGTTGGGGTCTATGCGCGTCTCTCAGAAATCAGAGCTTGCTCATATCAATCAACAAAAATATCCTAAAACGGTCCTAACTTCAAACCTTTTGAAACCTGTAAAAAACGCATTACATTAGTCCTTTTCGTGTATGGCATTACATTTAGTTATACAAGACGAAGAAAAGCAATGTTTGATCAAGGCTTTTGGAGGATCCAAGTGATTTGTTGCTCTCTGTTTATAAAAAACTCAGTGTTGTTTTTGGCAGCCTGTTTTAATTTTAGTTTTAGTCTAGTCTTTGTGTGAAGCTGTCATTTTAGTTTTTATTAGTTTTAGTCACGTTCATACTCCTTTTAGTCTAGTCAAGTTTTAGTCAACTAAAAGTCTGAGCATTTTAGTCTTATTTTAGTCAGAATTATCCATGACTATTTTCGTCTAGTTTTAGTCGACGAAAACTGATGACATTTAGTCTAGTTTTAGTCAATGAAAACTGATGACATTTAGACTAGTTTTAGTCAATGAAAATTGTATTTTAGTCTCTTTATAGTAATGCAATTCTATTTAACCCAGTCAATATAGTATAAATAACTAGTAGTATAGACGAAACCAAAATTTTCTTTTAGCCAAACCCATTTCAAACAAGGTTATCTTATTATATTATTGTTACCTTATAGACTCAAGATACATCCACTCCAGACACGGAAGATGCTCTGATTTGTATTTACAACATTTATTTTACCAACCAAACATGTTAGAAGTACACACACATAAATTTTCTCCCAAAGACGAACCCCAGCTGGCCAGACATCGGTACTTTGTTTGTTGTCGTCTTCTAAATAATGCCGCGAGTGGGGCTTGAGGACGTGACATCGCCTGCGTCTGCGCAGTGCGACCTGATGCAGCCACTGAAGTGAGACACAGGAAACAGAAATACTGCAAAATAATAATAATAATAATAATAATAATAGTAATAATAATAATAAATAAATAAATAATAATGCAACTAAACGAGACGAAATAACGTCTCGTTTTGGTCAACGAAAATGAAGAGACATTTTAGCATAGTTTTTATTTTGTAAATTGTCTCGTTTTTATTCGTCAACTATATTGCATTATACATTTAATTATAGTCATCGTCACATGACCAGCATTTACGTTTCGTCTCGTCTCGTTTTCGTCACGTGATAAAGGTTCGTTGACGACGATATTTAGTCATAATTTTCGTTGACGAAAGCAACACTACTCATAAATGATCACAGACTCCCGCAAACACATGAGTGTCTAAGTTACTTAACAGCGAGCTTTATTGTCATTCTGCTATGATAGGCTACTGAACACTTTCTTTCCATTTCTATTTCTTTTTTTTTCTACTAGTGCTCTTATTTAAGATTGTGGATGCTTGTCTCTTGTCAAATTTGTACACAAAGTTTCACTGGAAAATAAGAAGAATAAAGTTATTTTTCTTTTTTGATAAAGTTTTAAATAGAAGATATTTACAGTTATAATTTTAATAAAAAATAATACTTTCTTTAGTTATACAAGACATATTTGTTAAATGAAAACTACGAATCCAACAGATTTAAATTTAAAATGGTATTTTCATGTAATTTGATGAACTTCCGGTTTAAGCCACACCCACTTCCGGATCTATCCGAATACAGATACAAATAATTTTGAGATTGTCACAGATACAGATACAAATAATGGCTCCGCTGCACACCCCTAATATATATATATATATATATATATATATATATCTTGTGATTTTGGGGGGCAATATGATTGAATAGCTTGAGCTGTGCTTTTAGAGAGATGTTCGAGACTGTGGGAAAGAGAACTCAGCCTCCTGTCTGACAATCTGCCCTTATTAGCATATTAATACCCCACGGATCAGGCCAATACAAAACCTGCAACCCCAGAGCAGCTGAGAGCCTGAGGAAGGGGCCGCAGGACACAGCTGCTGATGAGAACTCTTCCCACTGAATAATGTGCGCTAAAACCAGGTTTAGTGAAAGAACGGTTTCATCGTTTGGTTCATTAACAGCATGCATGAATGTGAACACTTGCTGGAATCTTGGTGGGAGCAGAAGAAAAAGAAACAAGAATAAATACAAAAAAAGAAGCCTACCTTTAGGACCATTAAGATTTTTTCTACAGTGACTATTAAGCACATTTGTAGTATATCCCAAGGAAAAGTGATATACAGAACATTTTCAATCTATATATGAAGAGTTCATTTGCAAAAACCGATAAACGCCACTTTAAAAAAAAAAAGAACTAACTGCTGTGCATTATTCTCCACACATAGCACGTTCTGAACCCTAAACACGTTTTGTCAAAAAAGCCGTTATTGTCCACTGTCAAGGCATCACGAGTTCACGTTTTACTGCAGAAGCCGACAAGTGCTCTTGCTGTTTGTGAACAGAACCCAATAAGTCCGTTTTAGCGAATCAGCACGCAGTATTCAGGACAGGTGGCAAGGCTGCTAATCACTTTGAAAAGACGCGTGTTTCGTCTATGGTCGCATTTACACTGATAATGAATCGGATATGTGCATTATTTGCTTCTGTCGTGTAAGCAGACAGATTGGATATTCCCCTGTTAACGCAGGTTGGATGTTAAATATTTTTGAAACATCTTGCAGTACAGATATCTATTACAAATTAAGCATTTCCAGTTGACTAGCAGAGTATTAATTTTGTTCGTTTGTTTAAAATAAGTGACGATCTGCCGCTGATATCAGCGTCGGTGACTCGTGGACAGACAAGCGCTTCAATCTATTTCTAACTGTCGTGGAGACTCTCTATTCGTTTCGGTGAAATCACAAAATGAAATGCACACAAACCATCACTGATGAACACATTTGGTTTTAATGAGGGGAAAAAAAACTATATGAGGGCGAATTAGAACACCAAAGCAATTACTTGTTACCTGTAAGTTACCTGTATTTTTTTGAGTTATTATTACTTAATCAAAACCCAACTGCAGTTTGATTGATATTACTTTGGCCTGCACAAAAAAAAAAAAAACATTTATGAAAATGTACAAAAACGGAGTTATCTGTTTTTGTAAATAAACTCTTCATATATAGAGAGAGAGAGAGAGAGAGAGCTTGACAATGTTCTGTTTATCACTTTTGAGGGAGGATGAGAGAAACAGTTTCACACAAGGATGCCATTTCTCACTCCCTGTCACACATTAAGCACAGAGAAGTCATTGATGGTGTTCACGTGTCAGGATGGTCTGATTCGGCACCGTATGTAGTCACAGCTTACAGTCTGTCAGGAAAGACTTAACTGTAGATTTACTCTGATCCATACCTGCACCTAAGACACTGGATTTACTGGTCACAATCAGTGAGAGTCTGTTCTCACAAGCCAAACTTTTGTCTACTGACATAAACTATCTTAATCTGGTAAGAACTGCCAGCTTAGATAGGAAGGGCCCCTATGACCTACATGGAAAAGCTACAGTTTGTTTTTCACACAGAGAAAATCTCATTTACTTGCTACAAACTGTCTCAACAGTGATTCCCACAAGATTTTGTGAGACTGTGTATGCGGAAACATGATCCCCACAAGAAAGTTTTGTATATTTATTTTCAGTGACTAAATTGAACAGAATTAAAAAAAAAGAAGAAGAAAAAAGTCTTTGCATGGACTTATACCTGGACTTTAAAGTGGACTCTACAATAATGCCGCTTTATAGTTGTGATAGTTTCTCAGATCTCATTACATTAACACTAATGTTTTTAAGAAACTAAACAATCTGAATAATAATTTCTCTAAGAGAAAAATACAAAAAAAAACAAACAAACAGCTACACTTTAATTTAAGGTGTTATTATTACCAGGGGTGCACATAAGTTTTTCAGCCTGGTTCTCATATGAGAACCTGGAGATTTGGTTTGGTCCTCACACGGGCCACGGCATGTAGTGTGACCCATAAAATATAACTATAAAAAAATTAATTAATAATAGTGATAATATTATTGCACTTTATTTAGTTTTTTTTTAAAAAATAAAATAAACTAAATAATCAAGTGTGATAATACTATTTTATTTTAAAATAAAAAGGGAGTATTACATACAAATAAAAAAAATAAAATGCTAATATTTTAGCATATATTATTCTTATTTTAATTGTCATCATTTTCAAACGTAAAATCAGCGAGCTTTTATTTTGGCGGGTTGCTGGCAAGTAAGTATATGCGCTTCCGGGTTTAGCGCTGCTGATTGAAGAGCGTCAGTGAATAAAATGTCACAGTTTTGCTTTGAAAACAGCAGCGGCTAGCCTAGATTATGCTTTCAGTTTGAATAGAAATCATATACAGTACAGTTTGTCGATCTAAAATGGTAATTGTGCATTAACAGCTGTCATCCATGTCGGTACGCAAATGCGCTGTCAGAACTTATTTACACAGCGCATTTTTAATTTAGTTCGCGCATGTGGACGTGGGGACCACTTATGTACACCCCTGATTATTACAGTGTAATTATACATTTAAGTACTGAGTAATATTAATTAACTACATGTACTTACTATATGGTTAGGCTTAGAGTTACTTGCATGTAATTATGCATAATTTATTGTTATTTTAATAGTAAGTACATGTAACGTGTAACAAGGATACCTTAAAATAAAGTGTTACCAAATATTACATAGAAAGTATATTAATTATTTTACTTTACACTAAAGTAGTAAGTGTAAAAGGTGTTAAAGGTGTTAAAGGTCTGGATACTACAGGCAAACATTGTATTTGCCCTTGTGAAAAGCAAAGTAGAAATAAGGGCTGTAGAGCCTATATTTTTGTGAATTAAGGACCAAGATTTTAGTTTTTCTTTTCTTCTGTGTATAATCTGTTCTGCACTAATACTCTCTGACTCCAAGAAAGGAGAGATGATGTTAATGTCAATTTATATCTGCGCCACAACTCAGTGCTTCACTGCTTTATTCGTTTCTGTCCTTACATTTTTCATTTTATAGGCACCAGACAAAAATCAGGTCCAGGTGCCCCATCTATCAAACTGTGTTGTAAACTTTGCAAACACTGTAAAATATTATGTATTTAGTATGTATGTAAATAGTATGTATGTCACTGTATGACAATAGAGAAAGAAATACGGGAGAGTATAATAAGGCCAAATAAACAATGTTGCTAATGTGTGTTTTCATAAATCTGTTGGTGTGTGCGTGTTTCATACCGCGTCGCAAACATGGCCCTGAGTGAGGAGAAAGTGGCTGCGTCCTCTTTTAGGGCTTTGAGCTCGTTACGAAGCTTCATCATTGTTTCGGTCACCATGGCCTTCTCGTTCTCATATTTGCTTTTCAGGTTGGCCAGCGCCACCTCAGCAGTCTGGAAAACAACAAACACACGGGCAATTAGCAGCTTGTTAATGTTTATAATATCTTAATATCTTCATACCTTATAGTCGCCAGTGTTGGGGGTAATGCATTATAAGTAATGCTAGTTTCATAACCAGATTACTTCTTAAATAACACATTAATTTTAAATTTACAATGAAATGTCGGCGCCGATAGCCTTGTGGGCAGCGCAGGTGCGCTTCAGGCGTCCTGAGTTCGAATCCCGTCAAGCGGACCTTTCCTGATCCCCCCCGCCCCCCTCTCTCTCCCAATTCACTTCCTATCATTACACTGTCCTATCTAAATAAATGCAAAACACCAAAAATAAATCTTAAAGAAATTACAATGAAATATCGGAGTTACTTTTTCCAAGTAAGTTTTTGTTATTAATAAACAGTAAGTAACTCTGGAAGTAACACATTGCATTACCTTCCATAAAAAGTAACTAAGTAACATAATATTGTAATTAGGGGTGGAACAATAAACCGATTCATGGGTTGATTCTGGGATTTTCCCATAGACTGTAAAAAAACATGGACGTACTGTCCATGACATCACTCGTAGGTTTCTGAAATGCATTTTTGAAGCCTAAAGTGCGTGGAGCCAGTGCCACGTTAAGCCTTTGCGGGGCCCTGGGCTAACGCAGCTTTGGGGGCCCCCTACCCCCATCCCCCACTACCGCCCCTCCCCCCGGTGATGTACATAAATTAAACAATATTATTGAGTAATAATCTTACAAATCAGCAACAGCCCAGCAAATAAAATTAGCCTAAATATCACTCACCACTAAAAGGGCTTCTTCCTGCTCTTCTTATAATGCGCTAGAAGTTACAGAAATTTTAAAAATGTATAATTTTGTTTCTCTATTTAACAACATTAACTTACAATAGTGAAAGACATCTTCCCTCATGTATTTGTATTTATTAAGCACCGACAAACACAACAGCAGATGACCATAGTGATGTACAAATAAAATAAAAACCAGTAAAAAGAATAACATCAGTAAACTCAAAAGATAATTTAACATAGCCTACAAACTTAAAAGTTTAAAAAGCCAAGGTAAGAAAATAAGATTTCAATTTAGTTTTAAACTCATAGACAGAATTTGAAGTTTTCACAGATAAAGGAAGGTTATTCCATAGCCTCGGTCCAACTATTGCAAATAGTAAAAGTTAGATAGTATGTTTTATAGCTGGACGTTGTGCTTACGATCAATAATCACGTCTTTGCATTCGACCATTGATTTGCAGAATAAAACACGAGTTTCACTCGCTGCGAAGCGGGAGCGATAGGCGGCAGAGGATTCCGCTTGGTCTTAAAGCCTTCCTTGAGCGGCTACGTTCGCAATTCAAACGCTTTGGAAAAAGAATAATTCATTTGTTATTTCTATGGTCTAGGACGGTGGTCACACATTGTATGCCTGCAAATACGGGACAAACTGCTGCCTTAAATACAGGACGATTCCATATTATATGGAACGGTTGGCAACCCTATATAAAATACAAAAGAAAATTGACTCGGGGGGGCCCCTAGTGTTCGGGCCCTGGGCTGCAGCCCATGTTGCCCATTAGGATAACGCGGCCCTGGGTGGAGCGTCACCACGCGTCACTCCTGAATAATCGAAAATGGGCAAAAAGGCGGGACCATGTGGGTGAAGCTGAGGCGCTAAAACCACGCCCGCCTCACTCTACAGCAGTGCTGCCGTGCAAAGACAAAAAACCCTAACTTCGTTTTTGGGCGAAAATGAGTTATTGATAATTTTGGGGCATTCATGACCTCTTTTATCATGTGTATTAGTATCTTGGAGAAACCAAGGCAGAACACAGTAACGTTAGCCTATAACATCAGTTACCGCTCTTTGACTTTGACGCTCAAATTAAGTTACGGTGCTCTGCCTTTGTTTAGCCGTTCGTTAATATTACTGTGCCAGCTTGGAGTTATACGGTATTCTGCCTTTTTTTTTTACTTGTTTTACAAGTTACGGTGTAACTTGTGTACTTTCATATATCTGTCTGCACTTCATTAGAAAAACAAATTAGATAGATCGCGATCTAATAAACTGAAACAAGCAACGACTAGATAACTTGGCAACAATAATTAATCGTAAATAATCTTTAAAGTTTATTTTTCTTTTTATAATGCAGATTATTCACTCAGTGCCAGCTGTCAGTCTGGGGCTGCACACTTCTGCACATGTGAGGACTCTAATGCCGTGACAGCGTATCTATCACACATAAAACCAGTAACAGTTCGCAATAAAATCCTTTTCCTTCCTTTTCTTGTAACTCTATAAAATCCATTGATGATGAACGTCATCGGAGATGTTTAATTCACAGTCATTCTGAGCATTATTCCTGCTGGCGTTCACATCAATCCACAAGTCGTTCTCAATTCGATGTAAAAACAATAGGCTAAGTATGTCTAGCATCTTTTAATGTTAGCGAACTTTGCAAATAAATTGGTTGCAAAACGGTATCCACTCACATTTAACTTTTTGTCTGGTTGTTACGGTCAGATTTTTTTTTTTTTTTTTTTTTAATCACATTACTATATGTTATAGAGATAGCGATCACTAGATTTTATACAGATGTTACTATAATAATTCTGTAAATGGTGATCAGCACCCAAATATTGTACATAATGTGGAAGCAATTCGCTTCAGCCTTTTCGAACTTTATGAATGATTATTTTAGGTTCAAGTGGTGTGTGTGTAAGGAACCTGAAGCAGAGTACGCTGTTTCTAAAGCACGCAGTGCCATCTGCTGTTAAAAACTAAGCTCAGAATCGATTCAAGAGAGAATCACAGTGCATTCGGAAAATCGCAGAATCGATCCATGAATCGATTTATCGTTCCCCACCTTACTGTAATGCATTACTTTTAAAAGAACTTTCCCCAACACTGATAGTCATATTTAGCAGATGAGAGCTGGACAATAACACATTTTACATTTAGTGACAATACAAGCAATCAAGCAGTTGAGAAATGTTATATAGTACATAAAGGTTGTCCTTAAATTTTAGAAACAACAGGGAACATCTGCTGTGTTTGACAGCTGTTTCTCTTTTGACTCAAGTAGTCTAAAGTCAAACAGCTTCTTCAAAGAGTCAGAACACAAAACATGACTTTGGAGGTCCTGGTATCATTTTAAATGAATTGAAAGAAACACTAGATAATGTAACATCAGTGTAGCGATGAGGCTGACCTGTTTGTTGGCCTTCAGGACGGTTCTCAGCGTGGCTATCTGCTCCCTCTTGGTGCTGAGGAGCGATTTGAGTTTGAGGATCTCCTCCACGCTGGCCTCCTGGTCTCGGTCTGCCCCCAGACTCAGCTCCAGAGAGGCCACGCGCTGCCGCGAGAGCTCAGTGGTGCGGTCCACCGCTAGCTGCAGGTGTCTGATCTGATCACGGATGATAGCCACCAGGTTATAGATGTTCATGGGCTCCTTGCGGGGATCAGCCACCGGAGACAAAACTCCATCGCTGGGGTCGGCGGAGGGGAAGAGGCCGCGGGTCAGCAGGATCGGGGAGCGCCGGCCTCGACCGTCAGGGCTAACCCAACCTGTGGTCTGCGTGCCGCTAACGCTAGCTTTACCTTTGCGGTAGTAGTCGAGCATGATGCGGTTCGGCGTTTCGTTGTTGCACATGCATACGTGATGGTAGAGGTTGGCTAGCTCCTCGCTGAAGGTGGCCAGCTCGTCTTGAGCGATGTTAAGGCTGCCCTGCGATTCGCCTGCCACTTCGCTGGCTTGACGGAGCTCTTTCTCCAGCCGCGCCAGCTGCTCGCGGTCGGCTCTGCTGCTGCGCTCCAGAGAGGTGAGCTGCGCGCCTAAAGAAGCAACCTGGCTCTCCAGCTGCGCCCGCTCCTCCTTATACTGAGACTGACAGGCTGAATGTTCTGCCTGTAACGTTTTGAGCTCCTCCTTCAGTTGACTCGCTTCAGACACAGCCACCTGTGGTATCAAACAAATCAGCATGTAACATCTCTGTTGAAATAGAGCTGTGCAATTAATCAAAATACAGTTTTGATTTCGGCTTCCAACGATTATGAAAATACAATAATCGAGATAAAATTATTGTGCCCCATTCCAGCAGTGTGCTTTCGCTCCTCCATAAAAGCCCAAACTTAACATGCAAATCAGTTATATCATGTAACGTGATTTTTGCAAAATGGGACGTGCTTGGTTTATTCATGTTTATTAGATTTGTTTGTGTTTTTAAAAGTGTGAAAGAGAACTTGTGCTGTTCTGTGCATGATCTCCGACACGGAGCAGAACATGGACACGTAAAGAAACTTTTAGCTTAAACAGCGTGCCTAAACGGCCAAATACACAGAAAAACGTGTAAAAATGCGGCGCTTGGTGGTTATTCATGTAAACCCTCGTTAGTTACGTCTTAAGTGAACGTAAACAGTTCAGAATGAAAATATGTGCAGCTCTTAAAGTGACAGTGGGTAATATTCTTTCTGTCATCTGTAATATCAATCAAACAACAAAAGACAAAGAGAGAATCACTCACTGCTCTTGACTGAACGACTTTTGTAGCTTTAATAAGAAACAAAGTAAGTTTAATTCTTACAGTGAAGACTTTGCTGTTTTATTTTACATTAGATTATTCAATTTCTGTTGGCTGTTAGCTGAATACTTTAGCATAAAAAACTTAAAGCCCAGTTTGTTTCATTTGTATCTTTTTAATGTTATTTTTGACCTTTGCATTTTAGTTTTTATTGTATAATTGACTTTATTTTTCAATAATTTTTGAGGACTTATAAGTTGTCCTAGTATTCTGCTGTGGTATTGAGAATTGTGAAATTTTGCTGGTATCTAAAATGTAGATGTCATAGCAACCTTATTTACAGAAAATGTATATTTGATATATATCGCTAACCTTAAATTAATCACTCTTATAAAGTTTTGGTCATACGACCCACTAATAATCGTGATTACAATATTGACCAAAATAATCGTGATTATGATTTTTGCCATAATCGGGCAACCCTATGTTGAGCTGTGAACTAGTGAACTGCTTCACTGTCTAAAGGCAGGAACCTTTTAAGGCAGCATCCTAAATTAAATGGAACCTAAAAAATAAAAATGACAGATTTGAAATGCTACATGGCCATATGTCCACATAGTAATAGCACTGCCCACCTAAAATGCACAGGAGAATCAACTCATACTCGCAAATGATTCTAATATAGTTTGCAGGGGTTAAAGCAAAAAAAAAAAATCTTTTGACTGAAAATTTTTCCTCGGCCAAAGCCCATTCCACAGCCATACCTGTCACACATCCAGTTTAAGAGTCGTGTTTTTCTTCTTGTAATTAGGAGCGCTTGTCCTCCTAATTTAAAATATTTAGGAGTACCTTCTAATCAATAATAAAAAATTCTGATCAAAAATTAGCCTTCTTAATACGAGGTGACATTTGACTCGAAGTGATTTACAGGGGCATTTTCGTTTTACCTTTGTAAATGCATTTTTCTAATTTTATTAAATGTATGCAGTGTTTCCTCTAGGATTTTTTCCAGTTGTGGTGGCAGGACTATTTCCCATGGACCATGCCCCCTCCCCACCCAAGAATCACCTGCACTCAGAATTTATTTTAACTAAAAAAGACAAGTATGTCTTTGAATAATTTAGTAAATAATAAAATAA
>JAFVLL020001977.1:0-16181 GCA_021397915.2 Tor tambroides
CACCACCGTCTGTATCCTGTTGGTGTCTCGTACTCTGACTACAATAAACTCTCTTTTTTCACTTGCAACTTGCTTCCTCATCTCTCATTATGACAAAATGAGTCTCCGCTACACTTCACTGAACCAGTGCCACCATGCACATGCGCATCAAAGAGATGGAGTCCAATGGAAAGATGCCCTACAGTTTCCATAAACAAGCTTTAGTTGGTTAAAAATACAGAAGTCAGAGTTCTTACCAAATTTGGAAAATCTGAGCATGTCAGGCCAATTTCATCACCTTGCCACCTGTTGGGTTTTAAATCTATTATAAAACACTATTCCTCAAATATAAAGTCACAAAGCTCAGGTCTAACATATAAAGTCATCTGACAAACATCCAGTTGTCTCAGGATGGACTCTAAATCAACAATTATTATATTTGTTTAGTGATCATTTTAACACATTATTGTACATTATTGTAAATATATAGCCAGTTCAAATCTGGCCTATAAACAGTTGTTTAAATATGTGCAGGCTCCTTTGAAATTTGGTTCCTCTCATGGTTTCTTCCTGATCCTACTAAACCATTTTAAAGTTTTCCCTTGCAACTGTTGCCTTTGGCTTGACTTTATTCTCCTTCAAGCTATGTGAAAGTGTATTGTGAAAGTGCTATATAAATAAACTCAGCTGAACAGCAGTTATAGCACTGGGTAAATGAAAACTTTCAAGAACTGGTGGGTAAAAAAAATACAGAATCTGTACAGTAACCAAGCTTTATATTAACAGTCCTTGTCTTGGATGACCGACCCATTAGCTGTAATTACTGAGGTAGGCATGCATGTAAGCAGAAGGTCAGCCAACCCTAATCTTCCTCTAAAGTATTTTTTTATCCTCTTTAACAAGCTCAGACAGATTGCAACTGTTCATTACAGGATATCTTCTGTGAAATCCTCAGTCCATTAAACACAGAGCTAACAAATCAATATCTATCTCTATTCAAAGTGTTTTGTATCAGAATTAATAGCCTAATATTCATCATCTCATCTGTTAATTATACAATATTTACTGTTAAATATAGTCCTAATAGTTCTAAATCAAGTAACTTATTAGCATATGTGAATTTTCAAAAGTAGCATGCTATGCCAGTACCATGGTACAGTAACAGTATCAGATGGTAAGGTACTTGATAAAATAGCTTGATATTTAATTATATGCTTGGTACCAAAGACATGGTACTGCAATAGTAGACTACATGTAATTTCAAGCTGTTTTTGTACTAATATGATTTGTTTGGAAAACATACCTGCAATACAGGCGTTCACAAGATGCATGTGAATGTGTTGAACATCATAAAGATCGTCTTCGGGTTTGGCTAAAGATAGGATTAATTTTCAAAGCCAAAGATATGGCTTCACTTGATACATAGCCACTTCATCCAGTGCTTTTGTTTTCTGGGGTACGTATCAATTTTTACTAAAAGAAGCTGTTTCAAACAATCCAGTGAGTGAGTGAACTGCTCGAATGACTCATTCGGTGGAAATCTCCGGGCAGCGGATAGCTACTAACGATTCATCGAAAAGAATCAACTCATTGCCATTTATGAAGCATCGTATTGGGCATTTCTGTCCTCCTAATAATTCAGATTAGCAAACCGATTAGACCATTTTGCCTATTTGACTAATTAACTGAAATGAAACAACTCAAAAGAGTGATTGATTCACGATTCATCACAATCTATGATTTCAACGTACTGTTCGAATGATTCAGACTGAATCGCGAACCGTTTGAGAGAATTTTGCTGAACAGTTTGAACTGCTACATTGAAAGGAACCGACTCAGAATAGTGCTTTATGCATGATATTCAGATTCGCTAGTTCTGATTTTAAACAGAAAATACTGGAAATACCCTTGACAAAAATACAAATTAAAACCAGGCGGCTTTTAAAGGGATAGTCCACCAAAAAATGAAACTCTTGTCATCCTTCACTCACCCTTATTTCGTTTCAAACCTGTATGACCTTATTTCTTGTGGAAAGCAAATGAAGATATTTTAAAGAATGGTGACCAACCACCATGGTTACTACTGACTAACAAAAAATACAAAAGAAAACACATTTCTCAAAATATATTATGTTCCACAAAAGAAAAATTGTCATACAGATTTGGAAAGACGTTTGGGCAAGTAAATGATGACAGAATTTTCATTTTAGTGAACCATCCATTAGTTTTGATTTATTTGCATTGCTTTATTTTTTTGCTTTTATTTATTTTGCAAACTGGTTTTACCTTTGAATAAATAAATAAATTGGAATTATTAAACTCAGAATGTGCATTTTTGCATGACACATAAGGTGAGTGAGACAGAAATGATGTGTGATTCCTCATTATGAAAGCTGTAAATTAAGGAATGTAAGCACATAGAAAATGAGGATGGATGATTTTCCAGAAGGCCTGCAAACATTAGCAGACATTCATGCTGTATATTTCTGTTGCAAAATGAAAATAAGTAGAAATGTGGACCCAAGGCCCTTTGGCAGACAAAGCTGTCTGACTTTCTGTCTGCCTATCTTTCAGAACAGTCTAAATATATACAAGATTGTCTAATATGGGGTGAAACACGTCCTTGACTTGTTCATTCATTGGTGAAAACCAAATCTCAATTTTGAGAACCAGTGAGTGAATTAAGACACTGATGTAGCAATTTACATATTACGTATATCTTTGTGGCGACTTGTATGGTGATACATGTGTTATTCTTTATTATGTGTCATTATGTGCAATTATTCTCGGTTAAACTCACAAACAATAATAAACACGCTTGAACACTGTATCTTTATCTTGTATGACAACTCATCTTATAGCATATGCTATTTCATATTTTTCCTCAAATAGCCAATGCAAGTAGGCATTTAATTTAGGATTATCTTTTATCAGTCTTATGAATACGAAAATGGATCACATTTAAAATCCAAACAAACGAGATGATTACATAAATGTGCTTCCAACAGTAGACCTCAGAATCAACAAGCATAAATAAAAATGAAAATCTGAGGCAGACACAGTTTCCAGCAAAGTCAAACAAATGTTAATGAAACCACAGCAAGAGATCTTATTATTTGTCTCTGATTCTCAGCTGATAAGAAACATTTGACATGCTCTCAATCTCCTCGTACAGTTGCTAAGACGCCAGACTGTGTGTGACTCACAGCCCTCTGCAACAATGGCCATATTGATACACCCCTTCAGTTTGTACCCACTTCAGTTTGAGTCATCGCTATAGGCCTCTAATGAAACATCCCTTATCCAGTCTTCCAATGGCTTAACCTGAACCCCCACCTGGTGGAAATGACTCTGTTCTTCCTCACCAATTAAAATGTAGAGGGACGCTTGGTATTCACAGCAAGAAATTTAATTAACCGCATTCAAATACAGATCTGAGAGAATAATGTTAGTAGCAGGAATCTGTAGTTCGCCTGGGTTAGATTGTGTTTGCATGTGAGCCAAATATCAGACCGCATTAGGAAGAGAAAAATGCTTTAATCATAAAATCTTCGCATAACTTGTGAACCGCGTTTTCAGTTCTCACTAAGAATCACTTATTACTAAATTACCAAGATACTCATGGCTAAACGGTTCACATGCAAAGCTAAACACCGCTGATACTAGCAGTGATAGACTGTTAGAATAACAGCTGAAAGCCAACCAGATCAGACCTCTGATAATAAATGGTTTTAGCAACATAAGGAGGATGCTATTCCAACAGCCCACCACTATTAATTTACAGTACACTATTAAATGGTGAAAATGTATCCTTTTTTTTTTAAACACAAATAATACATCAAGTCTTCAATGGCCAATTTATCCAGAGAAGGAAATTCTCCCAAGCTTTATTTTCTTAGTGAAAGCAGGTGGGTTGAGCTAAATACTTCAGAATGTAACATATCTATCTCCATTAATGGTGGCAGAAACTTCCATGTCAAAGCATTCTGGGTGGGCCCCGCTTGGTTGGAGAAAAGGTAGCATCTCCACATGCCTCGGACTCCGCTGTTGTGTTTTTCTAAAAGAAAAAGTTTGTTACTGCAAGAGAGAAAAAAAGAAGAAAGATGGAGCGTGAAACAATAGTGCCTTTGAATTTCTCCTGCTCATTTTGAATGTTAATATTGGCAAAAGTCAGGCAGTCAGTGTTTCTATTTGTATTGGAGGTGTACGACTCATGGAAATTTTGTTTGAAATATCCCTAGAAAATTAAACTTCCTTAGAAAATTAAGGAAAATTAATTAAGGGAGTAGCTGCCCCAAAATTAAAATTCTGTCATTACTTACTCACCCTTATGTTGTTCCAAACCTGTATGATTTGTTGTTTATTCTACAATTTTCAAAGAATTCTGCTCTTTAAATTAATGAAAATAAATGAACATTTTTATGTTACGCTACGAAATGACCAAAAAAGCACCATTAAAGTTCATTAAATAAGCAATAATGTCAGATTTGTGTATGATTCATTATGTTGAGTCAAATCTGTGCAATTACTCACAGTTCTATCATGACAACTCTCGGAGGGTTTAGCATGGTAATGTACATGACCGTGGTAATGTGTTTGGTTTTGGCGGAATAGATCTGCTATGCTACTGCCAATACATCCACAACATGCTGCTGTGAGCACGTAAGAAATACTGCTGCTGCGCATATAACATATATGAAATAACCCCCATTTATAGCTTAAATGAATCACCCTGTAGCAGATCTATACAAGTGGAGCTGGGGAAGGTGGAGGGTTTCTGAAGCGCACTGCAACTGCTACAGCAAGCACTAGCCAAGTATTTGAATGTTGAGCAGCAAGCTCATTAGCTGCTGATACAAAAAGAACCAATCAGCTGCGCCATGTGATAATGATGTCATTATGTCAGATTGAGTTACTGTAGACCTATCGGATTGTGCCATAGAGTTTCATGACAGAACTTTGGATTTCACAAAACCGCTGTACACTGTAAAAAATTACTTTTCTAAGTTGTAATTAAAGTTTGTTTTACTAGAAAATACTACTATTTCAGTGTTCTACTTCAAAATTTCATGTTTAATTCAATGTTTTACTTAACATTTTTGTAACTATTTTTGAAATTTACTAGCAATTTCTGAGTGAAAATTGTTTCTACACCATTTTTTTCCCCAGTGTACATGATTCGTTCATGAAGCTTGCTGATTCCTGACTTCAACGCACCGTTTTCTAGTCATGATTAATAAAGTCATACAGGTTTGGAATGACAGGATGGTGAGTAAATGATGACTCATTTTCAGGAGAACTGTGCATTTAAAATATTTATAGTAGAACAAAGCAGATATTTGTGACTTGTGGTTTCAAAAGTACAAAGAAACTACACTCTGAAAGAAGAAGAGTGGTTCACATCACCTGTCTGAGACAGTATGGATCTCATAAATGGGCTTAAAGATTTGATAAATCAAGGGATATCTTATTCAGGGCTGAACTCTTGCTACCCTTGGGCAAAAAGCATATACCTCACTCTACATTTTCTTTCTTATTTGCAAACCATGTCCTCAAAATAACAGAAGCATAGAAGCACATAATCTGTCCTAGTCTCTGTGCATCTGATCATGTCGAGGCCATCTAATCGTATTTAAGATCTACAGAGAGAACAGAGAAGCTGGACCTTTCATCCTACACCAAAGTCAACAATATGGGATTCTTGGGAAGCATTGCTGACATTCTTGAAGGCAGGAAAAAAAGATGAACCCCTCTTTCCCAAACTTTATAGGGAATGGATAAAAAGGCGCAAGTTCTTGTTTGACAGTATGTTGAAGAAATAATAAATTGTAACCACATTGGCCCTTTCATTCTCTTCTCAGACAAGGGTGGGGGCGGCTGGTGGTTGTGGCGAGAAGTCTACGCTGTAAGTGGGCGTCAGAGAGATTTATGGTCAACTTGGTCGAGGGCCCTCTGCAGACAGGGCACACGTCCATGCGGTTTTTACCACACTGAATGCCTCCAGTCAGCTGGAGTCAGATGGAGGGAGGGCTATCAGATAAATCCTTGGCAAATGACTGAGGTTAATTAATAACTCCCCTCAACGAGGTGTTGTTTACACAGATGGATCCCTTTCTTTTGAACTGGTCACTCATTCGTGTTGCTATGTCCTCTTCTCAATGCTCATTATCTCATCCTGTCAAAATATAGATGGCAATGGCTACCTCTTATTTATCATGTCAATCAAATCACTAATAAAAATTTTTTTTGTCAGCGATGATGAAAATATGACGTGAGACATGACATGAGAAAAACAGATACTATCAATGCACTAACAATGTTTTATAAGAAGAAAAAATTTATCCAATCATAATGTTGTGGATCATCCCACTTACGCTCAAGCCAAAGGGTGAAGTGAAGCACTTTGCTAATGGGTTAATTAACTCAACCAAACATATCCTATATCAGATATACAGTTTTAATATTACATATTAATATTACATGTTACATCTGTACAATTCGAGATGAATTCATGAATTCAGGAGTTTATGCCCCCCCCAATATGGGTCAAAGTTAGTAATAATTATTATATTTTTATGTTTTTACAGTACAGCTTCATTTATTTAATTAAAAATACAGTAAAAATAGTAGTGTTGTGAAATGTCAGTACAATTACAATTTTATTTTAAAATGTAATTCATTCCTGTGATGGCAAAGGTAAGTAATCAACAGCTATAACTATAGTCCACAGTTTCCACAAATAATAAGCAGCAAAAACTGTTTTCAACATTAATAATAATAATAAAAAAAATGTTCCTTGAGCACTAAATCAGCATATTAGAATGATTTCTGAAGATCATGAGACACTGAAGACTGGAGTAATGGCGGCTGAAAATTCAGCTTTGCCATCACAAGAATCAACTAAAATTAAAATATTTCACAATATTAGTGTTTTTACTGGTTTTATTATTATTATTAATATATTTTGGTTTTACTTTCATCAAATAAATGCACCACTAGTGTGCATAAGAGACTTTAAAAAAATAATAATAATAATATATTTTTTTTTTTTGGCAAAAGTATGCATTAAAATGGAGCCCTGCAAATGACATGTGGAAGAAAAATAGATTTTGTGGCTATAAATTAAGTAGGCCTATTCATTCCCATGACTTATTAATTTGCGGCCATGTTGTAATAATTTGTTCCCTTGTTTTAATTTAGTTATATTGTGACCACAATTTAAGTAAAACAAGGGAACAAATTATGTGACTATGATTTTTTTTTTTCACCCACGCCATGTGCCAGGCTCAGTGCATTACGATCGTAAAACACATGCAGATACTAAAGTCTATCAGAACCTAATAGATCGACCCAAAAACCTTCACAAGCCAGCGTTCCAGAACACTCGATTCTACACTGTGTCTCAGAGCATAGCAAACACTTTAGGTCTCTGGGGTCACATTAGCAAAACAAGAAGAGGAACACTGAAATCAATAGAAAGAGACTATGGGAGAAGAAGGGAAAATTTCGGTATCAGGACTGCCAAAAATGAATCACAGAATTACTTGGCTCAGGCTATTGTGGTGAGAATGGCAAGAGTTCAAACTCAAATTCAGAGCCCACAATGGCTGGCCTTAAAGGTTCTCTCATTAGCGTTCTCTGAACGGGAGCACCAGGGTCGTAGTAATGTTCCAAAGTGGATGCATGAGAGGCCCTTAAAACAATATGTTTTCCTTCTGATGTTACAGTTTCATAAACCTGAGTACACACATATAGAGACATGATGTGGTTCCACCTCAATTCAAAGGCCTGAAAAAAGATACTGATAATTTTTTTTTATTTGGTTTAATTCAAGAAAAAAGTTTTGTCAAAATTTACAAACTGTGGTATCCTCTAAATTAACTGGAACATTAAAAAAAATGAGTGAATCAACCTCACTTCATTAAGTTATATTTATGCATTTGGCAGAATTTGTTTTCCAAAGCAGCTTATACTGCATTCAAGATGTTGGTTAATGTTTGGATCTATCTCCTTAAAAGTGAAGTGTGTTATTTTTTTTACACAGATTTGCAATGTTTGTTTGAGAGGCCGGACTGGGTAGGACATTCTGGATTCTGGCAGTTTCATGGTTTATCACGGTTTGTCCCTGACTGCATGAAACAGTTAAAAAACCACTGCATTTTAATCATGATCCAAACAAACAAGCTACATATAGCATGAGCAGTTTTTAATGTAAATTAGGTTGCATAATGTCAAAATTTCAAGCAAAAACAAAATGGTCTGACCTTAGCTTTGTGAAATTATGCTAAATAAAAAAGATCTGCATGAAACAGAAGCAGCAGACGGACTGAATGAGAATGTAAAATCACTCTCTGACACCAGGTGGCGCTTATGAAACAGCAGCAATAGAACGTTTCCTTGGTTACCACTGTAAAGAAATCAGCTCTGTGCTTTTAAATACTACATTAATATGCATTATATGGAGGCAAGTTAAAAAGAAAATCCCATCTAAACTTTTCTGAAGACAGCCAGTTTCCCTCAGAGATACATTCATATAAACCCCCAATTCAGTATTTAGGATTTTCCAATATGTTGCTTAGCCATTTGTACCAGTATGCCAGTTTTAAAAAAATAATAATGTGTGCGTAGTTCAAATAGGTTTTCCCGTTTGATATCGCCCAGCACTAGGTGGACATAATGACACTATAACTGAACCTTAGGTGTAAATTTGGGGTGGGAATACCTGTTTGAAGGACCAGTGGTTGTTCTAGTCTGTTCTGCACAGCTAATGATACAGAAATGACACACTTCACATTTAAGGTAACAACTATATGTTTCTACTTTTTACAGTGTTTTTCACACTAAAGTTATGGTCAAATTAGCAACACTTCAGCAAAATTTTGCAGGCAAAGTCGGTCCATTATCAGTAGTGTAGTGATGCATGAAGCAAAGCTTACTCATAGGTCACGTCCAAACCAAGCAACTTTATATTGGTGAACTCTGTAAATTTGCATGTTCATAGTTCAGTGATCTTGAATCTGATGTGAAATTCATGAGGGGGAATGTTTTGCACCATGTGTCCCTCACACAGAATTCATGATTGTGTAAATCCTTATTTCAGAAGAGTGACTGTACCTCAAAAGCAATTACTAAAGAAGCCTGTTTTCACCCAAAGTATACTTTGGCTTTACATGTACGATAGGGTATGCGTATACAGCGTGTCTGACACAAATTTAAGTAAAAAATATGTAATTGTGACTTTATTTTTAGTAATTTCAATATTACATCTCGCAATAGCAACTTTGTTTCTCATAACTGTGACAATGCAACTTTGTATCTTACAATGTGATTTTCTTTCTTATTTTAAACTTTATTTCACAAATACTTGTATTATTTTTGTACAAAAACAGACGAAAACAGGCTTCCATAGAGAACAAGATAAAAATCAAGAGAAAATATTACATTAAGAGTCTCCATTTCGGTCTCTGTTGTAAATTGGGTTTTGACAAACCGCACATAATACATCAGATGAATAAAAACAGTAAGAAAAGGAAAAACTGGCTGTGTGTTCTTGGACACAGGTTTATAGATGAAATTGAGTTGGCTCTAGGAATTCAATGGAAGCTTGAACTGGAGAGGAGGCCATGAAGGAATTAATGTTAAATCAAGAACAAAATAAAGCCTTTGAACAACAGTAAGTAGTTTTGAAAGGATGAAACAGGCTTCCAGCAACAATGTATACTACATTTTCTCTGGTGTACCGCAGAAGAACACAGGAGAGGTTAATAGTAACACAATGCTAATGCTAAACAGAGCATTTAGCGCTTAAGGGTAATATATTAACCTCAGTGACATGGGGCACGTGCTTCAGCCTGTCCAAACCCCCAGAGGGATCAACTTTGCTGAGTCAAGGCTAAGGAGAGCACTAGACCCCCACTTCCTGCACATGCTTCATCAAAGGGGGCTGCTTCTCCCATCCCCCGATGATACAGAAAGTACATCCCAATAAATCACATCCTCTGATCTCCCTGCCAGGAATTCCAGCAAAGATTGCGTTTGTCACACCATTGAGATCCGTGAAATACGGAAACACCGGCTCCGCTCCACAAGAATCCAGAGAATGCCATTAGAATCCATTCGCCTCTGAAGAGGGTGGTGATCTAAGTTTGGAGATATTTTTGATCATTCAACAATTGAAAATAATCGATCTCTAACTGTGTCCACATGTTTTGGTCTAGTTGGACCACACACATACACACATGCGTAGACACAGACAAACAGAGGTGTGCTTTGCCAGAGACGCTCACATGTGCGTAGGACTGGAACGTTGGTGTGTTGGTGGGAAATTCTTGTGAGGACAGTATTCAAAGATGTTAAGACTACTATTGATTTAAAGTTATAGTTCACCCAAAATTACAATTCTGTCATTTACTAAACATGTACGATTGTTTTTTTTTTTTCTAGTTTTCTAATTTTGGACCCCATTGACTTTCTTTGTATGGACATAAGCAGCTGAACATTCTTCAAAATATCTTCTCATACAGGTTTGGAATGACATGGTGAGTAAATGATGAGAATTTTAGTTTTTGTGGGTGAACAATTGCTTTATGCATTATGAAGATGATTGACAGAAAATGTTTTTTCTCAAAAACCTGTCACATTTTTCTTCTCAGTTTTCTTCAGACTTGTTCCATGTGCATGAAAGGAGGAGGAGTGGGAGATGAGATGAGATCCCTCTGCAGTCATGAGAAAAACTGAAGAGTTAAATAATTCCAAATGTCTGTTTCTGTGGCCGTGTGCTACTGGGATAAGAGCCGGTGTTCACTGTAATATAAAAAGAGACACTGATGGCACTCAAACAACAGGAATTTGTGAGGTAAAGCAGTGGAAAACAATCAAAATGGCTGATCAAAGGCACGATGAATGACATTTGGCATCTCAGTTTATACTAAAGGATTTTGGTTTCACACTCAAACCTTTAATGTCGTATGGCCGTGTATTAGTATTTTACACCATGGAAGAAATCACAGCCAACTTGCCAGAGAACAAACCGCATATGGTGCATGTGAAGGTGAAGAGTGTCATATCAGAGAATTCTGTGTTGTGGCTGAAAACTACCAGGTCACATCAGGTCACAATGTATACATGTTTTTTGAGAACCAAATTCAAATCCAGCTTTTCATATTCCTTGCCAGGTCTTGACTCATTGTTTCCTCTCTTCACTCTCATGTTTATGTTAATAAAATGGAAAAAGGTCAAAAATGAAATTGAAACAGTATTGATTTCATGAACAGAACATGACTTTATAATAATGTATGTTATTAGACATGGTGTACAGTATTTGTATTTACACTGTGCAAAAAAAAAAAAAAAAAAAAAACTGGTGCAACTTTAATTTTTTTCTTTAGTCATCTTACCTAACCAAGAACACAGTGTAAATCATACGGAGACCTTAATGGGACATGGTGATGGAAAGAATATGAGAAAATATATACTGCGATACTCTTGCGTTCACTTGAAAAACATTTTCGTTCCCTGAAAAACTGTGTTTACATGCAAATGCACTGAAATATAGTATTTTTCCCTAACACTATGTCCCCCAGAGTCAGGACACTGAATAAAATAAAATAAAATAAAATAAAATAAATAAAATAAAATAAAATAAAATAAAATAAAATGTGGCTCACACTCTGTGGTAGTTTGATCAATAATAATAAAAATAAAAACTCTTATTAAACATCTTTTAGACAACAGTTCAGCTGTAATATGAACACGGAACACTAAGCATGAAACATGACTTCAAGTGCAGCCCATTTGCAGCGGAGATAATGTGGAATTCTGAAAACACAGTTAAAATTCCTGAATGTTTGCATGTAATTATAAAGCATCATCATATTCGTCAGAGTTAGACAGTTTATAATACTGTTTGCTGTTGTGTCAAAACACTGCCAATACTGAAGGACATTTCATCAAGAAAGTTTCTGGAAGTCATGCGATAGTGCATGTACAAACAAACCAGTTGTCATGAACAGCAATATTAAAAATTAATGTGGTGACAGGACACAAGTCCTAATAGTTCTACTAAGAGAAAGATTCTTGGCACTCGATTGACCTGAACTCTCAATGACCTTTGTCTCAAGGATGAGCTCTGGTTTGCTTTCTAAGGAGCAGGAATGAGGGTGCTTTTATTGCTCTAAAGTCTCATAAAACACATATAGCTATCAGTATCATCTGTTAAAATACACCAACACATAGCTACTGCTTGTTTTTAAAAAGTGTTGACTATAGTTTGTGTTACCATGCATACCATCAGCTTAAAACAGTTCATTATGTCTCATAGAAAGGTCACTCACAGCACAGTATGAGGTGATTAAAAGTAGGTGGTTTTATTAGATTTTACAAGTTTCAAGATGACAAAAATTAAGGAGATATAGAGTGAAATGGGGTAAAATAATGTGTGATTTCTAAGCAATTATGAATACATTTCTTCACAAACAAGTCAAATACCATGTTCAAGTCCTCCTGAGAAGTGCATACATCCATAGTTTGGAAATCATAATTACATAGTGTGTTCAAGTGAATACAATGAATAATATCTAATAATAATATATTTCTACAATATAAATATATCACAGTAAAGTTTTAGCACTAATGCAACCTAATGCATAGCAAACGTTTCACATTAGGAGTAAAATTAATGCTTTTTCTGGATATTTTATCGTTTTCAGGCCATTTTTAGAGAGTGATGGGAAATGTAGTTTTGTCAAAACTGTCAGCTAATAAACAAAATAAAAATATATACATATAGTTAACTAGCTAACTGCACCATCTTCATTTGCAATTACTAAATTACTAAACTAACCTACTTAAGATCAATATTTACATTTATGCATTTCCTAGGAATCAAATAGAAATACAATAACAATTTTCTATCAATCATCATTCTTAAAAGCAAAAAAAAGTTGTAACTTAAAGAAGGCAATGAGTTTCCAACTATATTATAGTTTAGCATGGCTTCCAAATAGTATAACTTAGAACAAAGCAACTTCGAATAAATGATCTTTATGTCACATAATAGGAATATAAGGTCTTCTCCTGTATTTCACCCTGCCGCCCTTAAGTTTGGAGCAAGAAGCATGGATAGCACCATCATGAGGGTCTGCAGACGGGGAGCATGAAAAGAGGTGTTTGCAAAAGGAAATGTGCCAGACTGGGAACCTGGAACATTATTTTATTGTGCGTATAGACTCTGGGGGTCTCCACTCTCGACAATGCCAACTATTACAAAATCTCATAGGCACTCTTAACAGTCGGTGTAGCATAATGTATCCCAAGCTGATTTATTTGACTTTTACGTACAGGAGTCCAGACGTGTGTCTTGGTGCCCATTGCATTAGTGAAGAATGAAAAAGACAGAAGGGGATTATGTCTCACAAGTCCTAAAAAGGAAACAGACAGACACATTTTTGCAATAGTTTCAAGTCATATAAACTCCAGAGAGAGGGATAAATGTTTTTGAAAATGGGAAAGTGGAAAGTATTATGGCATGGTTGAGGTAGCATGGGTTTGGGACTGTTCGGACCAGCAAAAAAATCAAATGGTGAAGGGCAGCTGGTGTTTGAGTATATGGGTTTTTCCTCAATGTCCTGAATAAACATAAGGTTTAGCTTAGCCTCATCACTTACATAGGCAAGAGAAGCCCTTTTGAGAAAAATTTACAACATTACTTGTAATATTGGGGGATAGATTTCCTCCACACCAGATGTGGTGAGGATGACTTACAGAGACACGTGCACTGAAACACATATCTAGATGGGGATTCTTGAACCTGGCTGAATGAAAGCACTGGAGAACTCAGAGCAACATCACAAAATACAGATTTACAATGGTCAACAGTCTTCATTTTCAACACAGGCTCATTGGAAAAATGTGCCTCTACCTATTTTTGCAAATTTACCTATACATGCAATTCACTGCAGTTTGAAATGAGCACTAGAAACAGTGAAACATCAACAACATTTATTCCTTTTCACAAATGTCTAATTACAGAGGTAGATTATTGATTAATACGGACTTAGTTTTGTAGTATAGTATTACATAATACTATTTATGACCTTGAAACACTGTTACCATATTGCATTATATTGAATGAGTCCCATGAAGCCTGAATAAAAAAGCTCAAAGACTTGGAAAAAGCAAGATAAAATGACATTGTTTCCTCAGCAAAAGCTCATCTCTTTGCTTTTGTAAACACTATTGGGTAGGTTTACTGTAAGTCTTATGTTATTTTCAAATGCTATATAGCATTCACCTTCCACACATTTCCATTTCTGAATTTCCATGATATGTACAATAAAACAACACAACAAAACTAACAATCTAACAGACTGACAATATTTGTTTCGGATAAAACCGAACACACCTCGAGCGGCACTCACTGGAATTTTCACTTTGAAAGTGTTGTGAAATGTTTAAAAAAAGCAACATAAAATTTTGCAGAAATGTCGCCAGACAGACTTTTATCCAATGAGTCTAGATTGTTAACTTTTGAACTAGGGTTGGGTATTTCAATAAGTGTGTTTCTTCTAATTAGGCTACTTTTATGTTTCAGGGGTTCAATATCAGATTAAAACTATGGACACTCATTGAAAGTTTTATTTTGCCTTTATTTTGAGTTTTTGCTACTATTCAAATACTGTTTATGTTTAGATTTTACAGAAAATCATACCCATTTTTAAACATTTTTAATGTAAAATATATAATGATGATTAAAAAAATAAATAGTTTAAATTATGTGAATGATAAACACTCTATAAAAGAGTGAAATAAACCATTTCAATATTTATTGTGTGGAAATGATAAATTATAGGGTTTTTTTTTTTTGGGGAAAAAAAATACAGTTTTTCCACAAATTATTAAATTATGTGTATTTAGAGTAAATAAACGGAGCTAGTTTATTCCAACATTGTCTAAAATGTTCCACCACAGAATGAAAGAAGCACAATACACTATTCAAGATGTGGTTGAAATTACACTCTGGTGGAATTGGAAAAAAAAAAGAAGAAGAAAAAAAATGACAGAATTCTGCTGTGATGCATGCATATTCATTGCTAGGCACTGTTAATTGTCAAACTAAACAAGTGAGAGTAAAAAATCTAGGATGATGAGCTCAGTTTTCTGCTATTCAGGTTTGTTCATTTATTTCCTTGTGGCAGATTTCCTTAACAGAAAAACACCATCTGATGTAGACCAATCTATTCTCATTGCTGTGATCAAAAAGGAAGAAAAGGATAGTTTTGCCCTGGAACTTTACGTGGCCATTGCTGAGGGCCAAATTCAGAATGGTTCCCTGCCCATGGCTACAGTCCATTCTGCTTCCTGCCCTATCGATCAACCTCACAAAACAAAACATTTCCTAAGCTGTGAACTTGGACAAGCACCTGTGAACATTCTCGAGAAAAAAAAAAAAAAGCTTTTGATAGGACACAAGTTTGGACTGGGCACATCCTAAATATTTATCTAGCCGCCCCTGGGAAGAGAAAAGAGAAAGCCGTCTAAATACTCGCAGAAGTTCAAGTCTCAAGGAAAAGAGAAGAATGAAAGCTTGTCCTTGGACGACTGAAGGTGAAAATATGTTTCTTATAGAATATTATTAAACACCATAATACCAAAACAAAGTATTTTCTCTCTCGCACAAATATGAATGTTTATAAGCCAAAATACCATTTGAGGGAAAGAAATGTGAAATATATGATAGTTCATCTAAACACGAAAAGCAGAATGTTCAACGTATTTTTTTCCAAACAATGAAAGTGAACCACAGAGTTATTTATTGTATGATATATATCAAATAACAACTTAATAACAAATAACAAAAAGATACTGTACAACTTTGGATGTCTTGGAATAAATTGCACGAGCGGTATTTTGGAATACTTTTATGGTGATTTTTTGTTCTGGATGCATCCTGGTCCCCATTAACTTCCTTTTTTTATTGGAAGAGAGCAGCTGGAACATTTTGCTAAACCTCTCTGGTGTTCCACAGTAGAAGAAAGTCATACAGTGTGAGTATGAGAGAAATGTGCCTGTTACGCTAAATACACAAGAATCCAAAAGTCAATTCATGGCCAGTTTAGAGGAGCTGTAAGCCAGCCAGCCATTTTTGGAATGCAGCATGGATATAAGATAGGCCCAGGTTGGAAATTCAAATATCCAAAGGAATG
>JAFVLL020001979.1:0-97500 GCA_021397915.2 Tor tambroides
TTTTTTTTTTTTTTTTTTTTTTTTTTTTGCTGTTATTATTGTTGAGGAAATAAAGATACATAATGTATAAATTTGATTTGATTTTAGTTGGCTGCAATAAATATACATAATATACAAAAAATATGAAAGTATTAGTGGCTTATTGATAATGTATATGTAGTTCATTGTTGGTTTTAATACATAAAATATTATAATAGTGACTTACAGTGTGGATGTAAAGACTTTTATTTTTGTTTGTAATAAACACACAATAAATAATAATAAACATAATATTAGAGACTTACTGATAGTGTATATGTAGCTTATTGTTGATATTACTGAATCAATAAAAAATGCTTAATATATAAACTTGATGAAACTTTGGGATTTGCTTTGGTTTTAATAAACAATATACAATACACAAAATATAATAGTACTATAGTGCATGAATTTACCTTGAACTAGGGGGAAGAAAGAGGGGGAAAAAAACCTGAATGCAGGGCATATTGAAGAGACAGACCGGGCATATTGAGCGTTTTCATAGAGCATGTGTGTTCATGAACTGTCATTATCTGTTATTAACTAAAATATCTGTCTTCCACACAATTCCACTTGAAGGTCAGTGTGCCTTTCTAGCATAAGACTGATCCCATATGAAACCTCCTTTAGAGTCAGGGCATCATATTCTTGTGGAATTGGAATGGCCTTTAGTTAATTATAAAGTTCAGACTCTGTACTGCATCTGCCTGCTGCTCTATTTGGACTGAAAGCAGTCACCACACCTGTATAACATACTCGTGTATCTCCAACAGATGAGACCAGATCTATTCTCAGAGATCTTACTGATGAGACTACGGTGTCTGGGACCGTTGTGAGCACACCTGTGGTGGATTAAGAAAGCTATTCTCTACAGGTTAGTCTTGAATAATCACAGAGGCAATTCCCATTAGGCAAGAATTTCTTCGAATGCATTTGATCCCATTTGACAGGTTTGCAGTACAACACCTGCATGGTAACGCCGCCATGCTTTTGTACAGTATATAAGAAATGACTTTGTTTCACCAGGAAAGACTGAGCATAGGATGGAAGTCAAATGAAAAAGAGTCTGCAAATAGGAACATCTGTGGGTGTTATGCAACCATAAACAACTAAGTTGAAAATGTATAGTGTCTATTAGTGTAAATAGATCAATATATCAGCCAAGTCTATCATTGAGCGATAGTTGGGCAGTGGCAGTAGGCATTTTTAATGAGTTTGACCTTGTTAATGACAGCCAAAATATTTGTAGTGAAATTTGAGTTTACATTGTCTTTTTAAACTGTTACTGTTAATTGAAACAATTTGTCACACATCTTACCTGCTACAATTAAATAGCAATTTATTTACTTAACTCCAGATATCAATATCAACATCAGTCATTACAAAACCCATACTGGTCAACCACATTGTGTCAAGTTCAAAGTATGCCTATTCAGCGAGAAAGCTTGCTTTTTTGGTTTGTTTCCATTGATTTCCTCCTAAATATGCTTTTTCTGATTGCTGCTATTTCTTCTCTCTTGTACCTTCAAACCACAAAATCAAGCTTCTCCACTGACTATGGTTCTTGCCCATTCAATACGTTATGACTTTTACATTTTAAAGAGACTTGAGCCACAAGTTAGGGTTCCGCAGATTGAGACACACGCAGAACCCTCTGGAGAACTACTAGTTCATTCAGATATCCATTTTCAGTGGACTTCAGTAGATATTTCTACCACCTCAAAACATTTCCTTTATCCTATATGTTATTGAAGAACTGCTATGGAGTTCTCGCAGGAATGTATGGGTTTCATTATTGAATTTCCTCAAACTGGAGGTTCCCTGGAAGTTCTCCAGAAGGTTCCACCGATGTGCAATCTGAGGGTCTTTAAAAATGGTGCATCACCTCTCTTTTTGTTCTTCAACAATAGCATCCTATGGTCAAGTGTACTTTTCACAACCCACATTTTCTGGAGCTTCTCATTCACTAGCAGTTCTCAGCTGAATGACTGACACCACGGTATACAATAGTAACCCTATTGAAGAGATTATATGGCTCTTAACATTCACAGATTTAGCTATGTGCTACATAAACAATATTTTAAGCACTATACTGATATTGCAGCAGCTCAGTGAGCACATACCGTGTTCAACCAAGCAAGTGAAATGATATAACCATTTCATGTAATCTGGCGAGACATGGATGATATATATGTATATATACATATATATCAATTTGGGCTGAAATATGATAATAGTGTGGTGTTGGTTGTTTGCTCAGACTTATACGCTGGAATTCAATGTAGACACAAGATACGTAATCCGCTCCATGCGTGCACTGCATATGTCCTGTTCTTATCGATAGCTTTTCTTTAGACACATTTCTAGCACTTAAGATGGGACTTGTGCAGTTGCAAAACTGCTGCGTGTTAGTTTAGTAGTGATATTATAAGTTGAATGGATTTGCATCTGTCGTAGGCTTATTTGTGATGTTTGCTAAGGCAGACATACTTAAAAATGTGGCATGCATTGTGCGTTCTCATCTTCTGGTAATTGCCAATAACCTGACATTTGTGCCATATTGTACGTTTCTTTGTTAAGGAAATATCTGCTGAGAACGTAAATGTAAATGTTCAAGGATCGTTTGAGAATAAGAGGTGAAAGCGCACTTCCAGTCATGTTTATTGGGAAAGTGTGTGATTTTTATTAAATGCTTAAGGGTGGTACATCAATGAATAAAACATTATAATGAGTTCCCCTCCGGGGATTATGGAAATGGAAATGTAATAAGTATAGAGTGCTAGGATGAAATATTCGGTGTCTGTCATGAATGAGGTTTGTGTTGAGGGTGTTGTTCAGAAAGACTATATGTTGCCTGATGCTGATAAACGGCTGTGCTCATTGCTGCCTCACACTGTTTGATGATTAAATACATGCCTCTTGGCAGAAATTACAAACAACCCATGAATTCAGAACATGTTTATAATAATCATACATTGCTTTCGATGTTAGGAAGTATATGTCATTGCAGCAAAGACAAAAAAGCTTAGTCAAGTAAATGGATTTCTTCCTTACGAAATGATGCAGTGCACCAATAGTTCATATTTTTCCTGGCTAAGTGTCTCATTGGTTTATCTTCGATTGGAATAATTTGTTTTAGACCTGCATACAAAGCACAAAGTAAGTGAATGCAAACGCTTCTACTGTTGCTAAACAAGCTTAATTTCACACATTGTTGGTTCTGAAATGCATCAGAATGCAATTTATAATGCAGTGCTGTTGTTTTCTCAGCCAGAAGGGGCACTGTATCAGACATTATATAAACTGTCTTCTACTGCAAATTTTGCAATTACTGTTATGGCAAAAATAGTTAAGTTAGTAAACGATCTGTGTTTTTAGTATGATTGTGTACTTTTCAGGATTGAGTTTATACATTTCTGAATTTATATACTCAATTTCTGAATATAAATCCCTTAGCAAACAGGATGCAGAATTTCAATTAACTTAACATCAAACATGGAGTAATTGGTAACCTTTTACAATAAGGATTAATGCATTAGGTATCGTAACCAAGAAGAATGTTATTCTAGGTTAAAGTTAATTTTAAATATAGCTCAGTTTGTTCATGTTTGTTTGTAATGCATTGGAATGTTGAAATGAAACTTGAAATGTTAAAATATCATTATTATATTTATATTCTATATTAATAAATGCTTAAAATTGTTCGTTGTTAGTTCATGATGCTCAGTGCATTCATTAATGTTAAAAAACTGAAACTTACTCTACTGTAAAGTGGTACTGAGTAGTTCAAGAAGCGGTATATGTTGTGTTCCTATTTCCAGCCACAATATATAATACATAAAATCTGACAACTTCAAACTATTTCCAAAAAAAAAAAAAAGTTTGATGATGTCAAGAATTTGTGTAGTTGTGGCCTAATTAAAGTCATAAAAAAAGGAGTTTAATCTATTGGAACATGATCAGAAACATATTTGCATAACATATCTTGTATGCACAAAGGGTAAAATTAACTTTCCCACAAGCAGACAGTATATACAGCACACCCGATTGTCTTCTCATTGAATAGAAGTGCCATCTATTGTGCTACAAAGGAAGCAAAGAAATGAAAACAAGTCGGACCTAATAACGAGCCTCCTATCGAGGCGGTTTTAATTAATTTCATTTCGTACTGGGCGCAGTCACAGTTATCAAAGGCTTCCAGTTCTCCAGCCCTGAGTACAGTTAGAGAATTGTAGTCTATCAAACAGAATGGCTCAGTGGTTGAAACACGACTGTGTGATAAATTGCAATGGACTTCAGGTCTATGAGAGGCCAGGACGTGTCCTATTCATTGTAGGACTGATTTTAAAGGCCAATGGGGTAAAGACTACGCTAATATTGAATTCACTCAGTCTGATCACCAATAACTGCCATGCAAACTACAGTATGGCCTTATTTTCGCACAAAACCTCACAGTGTAGAGATGCGTGGCTGCATCGGTCTCTATTCAATCGGCAAGCTGGAAGCCTTAAATAAAACCCAGCCGAAACATCATGGCATTTCTAATAGATCCCTATGGCCCATAATGCCATTTTAATTAACCTTTTCTACGGTTCTGATGCGCAGCCAATTATTCACGTGGATGACGAGGTGCAGTCCATCATTTGCAATGTAAAATATGTGACGTGACAAACACTAGCTTATTGGAACGCGTGGGGTCGGGATGGTCCGTCACCCATTTTTATGTTTCGCTTTGATGGGATGGAGTTCATCATAGGAAAATACTGCAGAGAAATAACTCATGAACCCCATTAGCTGACGCTGTATTATGTATGGAGCTCCGTGAGGACTATGATAAAGTCTCTTGTTGGAAATTACTTTTGATAAAGGTCATACGGTTAAACACTTGCTGGATGCCTCGCATATATTCAATTTGCCAGAGCTGCAGTGTGCTTTGAAAATGCTGTTTAGGTGGAGATCCAACTTTAAAGACATGCAAGTAATCTTTCACTTTCCACAAAAAAATGAATTGGATTTAGTGTTTTTTTAAAACACACATTAAACTGTAATGAGGACCCATCCAAGGTTTATATCAAATTTGTGCTGATGCACTAAAATCTGAAAATTATTAAATTATATTCTTGCACCACTTCACTGTGATCTCAAATGTACAAGTTCACCAAAATCTGCCATTTTAAGTCACCCTCATCTCGTTACAAACCTGCATGACTTCCTTCATCTGCTGAACATTTTTTTTTTAAATAATACTATGATTATTATATTTTTCATGCAAAAGCACCATAACATATCATAGTAGTCATGGAGACTCCACAGTACAAGTGAGAGTAAACCTTAAACATAAACAGTTTTTTTTTTTGTTGTTGTTTTTTTGTGGTATATTATATAAATCTATAATCAAGTTTTAACTAATGGCAATCTTCACAGTCCCACTGTTCAAAAGTTTGGGGTCGGTAAGTGCTCTTATTTTCAACTTTCTGTTTATCAAAGAATTCTGAGAAAAATATCAGGCAGCACAACTGTTTTTAATATTGATGATCAGAAATGTTTCTTGAGCAGCAAATCAGCATATTAGAACGATTTCTGCTGAAAAATTATAATAATATTTCAAAATATTACTCTTTTTTACTGTGTTTTTGATCAAATAAATGCAGCCTTGGTGAGTAGAACAGACTTTTAAAAAACATTACAAAAATTTTACCAACCCCAAACATTTGCACGGTATAAGTGCTGACTGATACTGAGCCTAAAATAAAAAAGGTGAACATGACATGTATTTGAAAGCGTCTTTCTGGTGCCATGTGCTTTCTGACTGATTTATAATTTGTGGTTACATGAACATTTAAAAACACGGTTGAAGCATTTCCTGTATAATTTGTACATATGTTTAAAACTGTTAACTACATTGACTCTCTTTTGTACAGTTCAAGCCTTAGTCAACATAAAATCCAAACAGGCAAGTTTCTGTGCATGATTCATCCATGTATTTTTCACAAAGGTCTTCCAAAACCTTTATTAGCTCTAATAACTTGCTTCACTTCACCTCTGCATTGTTTTTTTCCTTTTTGCCTAATGCAAATCCACCATTTTCTTGTATATCACAGCTATATTTTGACATTCAATCAGTTCCCAGTGGATAAAATCAATTATCACCTTACCTTATTTTCTTGTTGAATATCCTGTTTCACTCTGAAATACATCAGATTATGGAAGTGCAAATGCAAACAGCATTTCATTGCGACTTTAGTTAGGGCAGCACTGTCTAATCCTGCTCCTGGAGGACCACTATCCTGCAGAGTTTATCTTTGAATGCTAAATAAACACACCTGAACCAGCTAATCAAGGTCTTCAGGATTACAAGAAGCTTCCAGGCAAATGTTTTAGAGCTAAACTCTGCAGGACGCTGGCCCTCCATTGTGCATTTCAGACTGTCCTTGGTTTATCTTGTGTTTACATATACCCTTTCCATCATTTCAATATCCCCTAATCTTGCATAAAGAAATTGGTAGGTCACTTCCACGTTCCCATAGTGTGGAATCAGTCTTGAATACCGAGGACATTCTCCTTCCAGAACATGGATTATTCTCACTCGAGTTCCCGTCCCCGGGTAAATGCCAAGGGTGTTCATTTATCAGGCCAAACACCAGGCAGTTGTCTGAACTTTCGCCTACCTTAGCAATGATGGAGGGCCTATTTGTGTTGAAGTGCTTTAAATATTGAATCCAGGGCACTGCAATGAGAAGAGAGAAAGATATTCTTAATGTTCTGAATTGGGAAGGGTGCCAAGGGGCCTTTCTGAATGAAGAACAAGTAATGCATGACTACTTCTTCAGTCCCCATAGGAGACTTATTTGAGTTGGAAGCTGTTTCCAAACGTATTTGGATTATGCATTCTGCAGTTGTATTTGCATTTTTATTTATCTCTTCAGAGTTTTATATTATTATGCGGAATTCCAACACTTGTTTTAGGAATAGTACACTTATAAAAGACAACTCTGTCATTATTTTTTCATACTCGTGTGGTTTCAAACCCTCATGCTCTTTTTATTTATATTTTTTTCCTGTCAAACACAAAAATAAAAACTTCATGCAGCTTTTTTTCATACTTAACTATCAGCCTGTTTCTCACACAAAGCTATCACGACGTTAGAAGACATATGGACTCCTTTCATGATACTTATATTGTGCTTTTTTACAGCTTGACAGACAGATGAATGGAAAAGAGCTGTGTAAAGATTCTCAAAAAAAGTACATTTAGGGGAACTATTTTTTTTTAATTATGACACGGTTCACTGAAATGATTACAAGTAATATACTTTAACTAATGCTTTATATTTCTGTGGAGATTGAACAGGAAAAAAAAAGTTTTTAAAGAAAGAGTCCTGGTAATATGCATAGATGATTCATTTTACTATGTATTTCTGGCAAATTCTACAAAATCACAAAGATTCCAAGAAATGTAGAGTAGTGTTCGCCGGTCTTCAAGACACAGCAGGCCAGCTTCACATGCGCTCAGAAACGGAGACAAACATGTGACACCCACCACACCTTTTACCTTCGCATGTAATCGAGGAACACCTCCTTTTTTTTTCAAAATGTACAGCTGACGGAATGTTTATAAATTTCCTTATCCCATGCTGTGCCATCCTCCGACGAATTGTTCTCTCGCACACTCCAAATAATTTAGCTATATCTCCAGCGGTGTATCCCAAAAGGAGGTGTGCCTTGAAAAAGTATGGTGGACGACCCAAGTTTGTCTCCGTTTCTGAGCGCAAGTGAAGCTGGCCTGCTGCATCTTGAAGACCGGGCGAACACAGCTGGATCAAGATCTACATCCATTTCATCACTGAGCTGAACCAATCATCGACTACACGTTCCAAACAAAACAGAAGGTAGTCGCTTGGTGCACGATCTATATCATTTGCTATTAAACGCAAATCATTAGCCATGGTACTTAAAAAAAAACCCTCCATATTTAACAGAACTAGTAGTATCCACAGTAGTACAGCCGTAACAATAACGATCCTGTTTAGCCAATCCTGCATTGAGAGAGGTTAGGACCGCCTACCTTATTAACAAGATCCCCCTCAGTAGAAATCACATTCCAGGGCCAGGGGCCCTTAGGGAAGAGCCTTATAGGCCTCGCTAAAAGAATTTAAAATACCATGTTCATAGTAACACAAGATCCGATTTCAAAATAGTTCACAGGCTGAATCTTGAGTTCGTAAGCTTTCGAATGATATATAGTTTGTCAACATTAGATCAGGTATAGGATATAATTGTTTTAAAAATACCATTCTGTGTCAGCCGCGCCACTCGGATACGTCTTCTGCGTATATTTACGCTTTGATTTGAATGAAAACAGCGTACTCGTGTTGTGCGGCTGAAACAGAACAGCGTACGCAGTTTGCGTCCAGCGGATACTCTTCAAAATGGCGCCACACTGATGCGGAGGAGACGGGGAGGAGACGAACTGTTGAATAAAGTCGTTATTTTTGTTTTCTTTGCAGACAAAAAGTATTCTCGTAGCTTCGTAAAATTACGGTTGAACCACTGATGGCAGATGGACTGTTTTGACGATGTCTTTCATACTTTTCTGGACCTTGACAGTGTTAATTACTGGGCAGTCAATGGGACAGTCACAAGCCCCCCGGTTTTCATCCAAAATATCTTAAATTGTGTTCCGAAGACGAACGAAGCTTTTACGGGTTTGGAACGACATGGGGATAAGTGATTAATGACAAAATTTTCATTTTGGGGTGGAGTAACCCTGTCATTCATTCATTCATTCATTCATTCATTTATTTATTTATTTATTTATTTCTGCATTTCTGCATTTATTTTATTTATTTATTTATACTTAAGTCATTTCTCATCTTCCATACACACGCACAAACTTATATATACCAAATAATATTGGTACTGAAATGGTAATGGTATTGAAATCATAAACCGTTTTTAATTATGCAATTATATTAATATTATATTGTATGATATTAATATTATATTGTGCATTCATTTTATTCATGTTATTATTAATTTATTTTTAATTAATTATGATTTTGTAGTAGAAATAAAGTATGGTCATGTTTTGTTTTTCCTGGAATATAATTTGGCAAGTCTGAGCAAGTTAAACTAATTTGGCTTTGTGGATCACAATCTGTTGTAATAAATTGTTTATGCTTTGGCAACAAATATTTTTTGTCAGTCCAATAAAGCTCTTTCAATTAAATGGAAACTCAAATTTCTAGCTGGGTAATTATCCTTATTATTTTGCGAACGCATTTGATTGTTTTTCTATGTAAGGTATGCAAAAGGCGTTTTTGTGTCTCGGTAATTATTTTGTTCTTGTTTGTAACTTCCAACCTCAACAGTAAAACAAAAAAAAGGATATCACATCATCTTAATTATTTGAAATACATGTCATCTTGACAGTAATGTACAAACCTGAATGCGTCTGGGCGTGTGGTCAGGCAAAACGCCATTATCTGTCAATTAGCTGTCCAAAAACACCGGTAGGACGGCAGAATCCAGCCTGGATATCAAAGGTGAACGGCATCACCTGCCTTTCATCAAAACAGTGACACAGCTTTTGAAAGTTGCCCCATTTTCAGACACCGCCTTGATCTTCACTCTATCCTTTAGTCTTTTTTATCTTCTTTCCTCTCGAAGCGCGTGAGGTTCCTGCTGTATTCAGCTATTCCTTGACTCCAGTCATTAGCCGTGCACATATCTAGCAAGTAAGCAGAAATTCCACACATTATGAAATCCAACAGCCCCTCACATGCTCATTAAAAAGAATTATACAAATTTAAATCACAAACACACTCAAACAACACCAAAGGGCTAGATTCCAGCCTTTCTTCTTAAAAACATTTTGAGTTACAATAGTAAAACAGTATCATCTTTAGAAAACTGTACCACGGTAGCCAAAGTTGTTTTTTTTGTTTTGTTTTTTTTTGCAGTAGTTATACCATAATTAATTAAAAGTGAATATAAAACTTTTGAACTTTTTCATGTTTCATACTTCTATATTTTTCAAGGTATATTATTAGGAAAGGATTATATTCTGTACTATACATCTTCTGTCCCATTAATTCCTTTTCTAATCTATTTATATTTTTTCTTTAGATTTTTAATTTATTTTTTTAGCGTTTTAATGTAACCAGAGAAGAAGACAAAGAGAATGATTCAGGCCAGATTGGAACCTGCATCTCTCAAAGAATATCTTAAGCACATGAGTTACTCTCCAACTTTCCATATGTTACATTGAGAAATGGTTTGTAAAAGCCATCGGTCTCTTTCAGACTGAGGCTTTGGTATGTCTGTTCTCCAGAGATCATTCATATATCTCTACGTTGTTTTCTTCTTTCTGAATTATTCTCTTATTACTTATATCTGATGGATCTGACTGTAGAATTTTTACTCTCTTGCTTGCTTATGTCTTTATACTTTCCGAGGCCTGAATTTCTCAGATGTGATAAAGCGCAGTGGGTGAAGTTAGATGGATCAGGCTGAGATACTGCTTCACAGACAATGAGGTCACGCTGACCTCCTCAGCCTTGACTCTTTCTACTTTCTTTATCGCTTCTGTCTCGTTATATTTACATTATTGCTTCAGACATCAGAGACTCAAGCTTGGTTTCAGACAGAAGGCTAAATCTCATGTGTTCCCATGGGAACTGAAGGCTGAAAATATGGCCTGATGAATCCTCATCCACCTGCTCATGGTTACTGATCTGATTAAGTGATAGATATTGTCATGCTGTTGCCCCAAGTGACCTCTTGTATGTTGTCGTATGATGTCTAAAAATCAGATATCATTCTGTAAATCTGTCTTTATAGTGGTACAGCTGAATGATCTATGGCCATAATCAAAAACATACACCTGCCTGAAATGTCCAACTGATATACTGAGAAGTCTATATTCAGAGAATTCACTGCTACAGAAGTTTGTCTGTTTACTGCAGCCTTTTTTGTAGTGGTATTTTTTATGACTTTATTATAATATGTTAATATGCTGATTTGCTGCTTAAGAAACATTAATTATTATTATCTATGTTGAAAACAGTTGTGCTGCTTCATATTTTTTGTGGAAACTGGAGTCATTCATGAATATAAAGTTAAAAAATATAAATATTTTTTAACATTACAAATGCCTTTACTCACTTTTGATCAATTTAATGCGTCCTTTCTGAATAAGTGTTTTTTTTTTTTGTAATTGTCCCCAAATTTTTTGAACGTAACATTTGTTTTTGCTGGATTTTCTTTCATACTGGAAGCTGTTCCTCCTTGAGCTCACTAGTTTCTTACTAGTCAAGTCAAGGTCTTAAAGTAAACTCTGTTTTATTTTACTGTTTATTAAACAGATATACTACAAGTACCAAATGTCTTCATGGAGTTTCTCAAAATGAATTGCAGAAAATTGACTAACAGAGTTGTTGTCAGTCAAGCAATGAGTTCTGAACTGTTCTCATTTTATGTGCAGCTTGTATTTAAGGCTGAAAGGAAGATTTAGTCTTCTCAAAAATATATTAGAGTGAGATTAAGGTTGTGCTTTAAAAAATGTGAGTAACTCAGTACAATTGCAAATGATTGCCACACTTTGGCCAGACATTTAATATGCTGGTAATGTTTCACCTCAAAATCAAAATGAATGCCTGTTTTTTAGGAACATGTGACTTAATTGTTGAAAAATGGGGGTAACTTTTTAAGGTGAAATACTAATTTTATTATTATTATTATTATTATTATTATTATTATTTCTTCTCTAAGTCCAACATGATGTCACTGTTCCACACTGCTCAGTACACATTAGCACAGTCTGTTTGCTCCAGAACAGATGTCACATGACAGCTAGTGAGTTTCTAAATTTACCTTTGAGCATTCCCATGAGCTGTGATGTCACGAATGCAAAGAACGTTATACCCAGATGTGCTTTGTGTGATGTGCTGATGTCAGTGTGACATTTTCACTGCTGAATTTGCCATTCACTTTCAAACTACTGTATGTCCACAAATGAATCCTGTCAGTCCAGTTGTCTGACATTAGTTCAGTAGTCATTTATTTCCTATTGTGTGTACTTCCTGATTATGCAAGAGTTTCACAAGCATAGCCACTTGTCACTACATTTTTTTTTCTCTCAAGTGTAGCCATAGATGATTTACAAATTAAATAAAAAAAAAGCATTTAATTGGAAACTGACTAAAAATAACTACCTTTGCCATCCCTTAAGAGATTACAATTCCATTTCCAAGTGATTACTTCCCTCTGTGCATCACTTTGATGTTGAGTTTGCTTTTATTTCTTTATTTATGGAAAGGTAATGCAATTATAACTAGTACTTTTTCGGTTAATATAGAGCATGTGCACATTCAGCCTTGGGGTTGTGGGAGTTTTTTGCAGATTGTTCATTCTTAGATGGCAGGAAATTGTCTCGGTGTTATTTGATTTGGGAATTTTGGATCAAAGGAATGTTAGAAAGCTTCTGGGAAGACAGATCTCTGAGAAAGGAAATTAATAATCATACTTTTTCAATTCGTGATTATAGGCCAAGTGCAAATCACTCTCTTAATTTATGTTGTACATTATTGTCAGTTGAACAACTCTTTGTTCACTGTAAGTATATCTTAAGAGCGTTGTTACAGCTGTCAACTGGAAAGACCAATAGATTGTCTCGACTGTCTCCTCAACCCCAAAATGGTGTAAAAATTACATGGATATTACATGTTATTTAGCTGAGACTGAAAGTTTTTGAATATTGGTGAATGTAGTAAAAGGAATAATTATAGCTCTGAATAAAAAAAGAGTTTAAGAAATGTTAGCTACTGTAAGGTGCACTGCAGTTACTGCTTAGCTTACAGTTATGCTCTTTTGGTTGGAAACCACATACTATTGCAACAAAACAGCCACATCTGTGCTGTATTGCTGTAGTCCACACATATAGTATTGTATATCTCCATACAGAGAAACACTTGGTGCAATCATACATCATCTGGGTTGATGTATAGGTGCTGTGTTATAGCTACTCGTGCCATTATGCAACATGACATACGTGTCTATCATGCTGTAGACTAGGAAGCTGGAGATCTGAATCTGCCATAGGAGGATTAGGAGGAAAAGAGGTGCTCATTTAGTTCACACTCACTAAAACATCCTTTCTTTGATGTTTTTTGGAAAGTATTGCTGGGAAATCCCTGTGAAAATAATATACTTTTAAAACAAAAATGTTACATTTAAAAATAATAAGAATAAATGTATTATTATTATTGTTGTTGTTGTTGTATTTTTAATACCACTTTCATTGCAATAATCATTGTGATTATCAAAAATGTATTAATTTGTTTATTTTGCATCTTTCAGATAGAACTGGAAGAGAGACAGAAGTTCTGTTTAGTGTATAATTAAGCTGACATTATCAAACCAGAAGACTTGACCGTGGGAACAGTGGGAGGAACATGTAAGAAACAACAGAAACAAAATTCTCCCAAGTAGAAAATCTTTAGTCGATTATAATTTCTGCTTTCCCACATGCTCAGCATGTTGGACTGAACGTACATTTCACCACTTCTGTACTGCAATTCATTTACTGCTCATTGCATTTAGATACACGGATGACTAAGTATGGTAATTGCCTTGAAGATGTAATTACAACACATTCAAAATTATATTATTCAGAAGAATAATTGGCTCTCTCTGTGTAAAACATTCCAGATGGACTGGATCCACCACTACTCTGTTATCTGCCTTTTTTTTTTTTTTTTTTTGGTCCATTTAGGAATTTCACTAAAATACATTTTATACCTGAAATACTGTTAAAATTCTGAGCAGACAATACTGTTTAAATTTAAAGTTTAAATAAAGATGGTGATTGAAACATACTGATGTAATGTCTTTTTCAGCATTCAGCAAAGATCAATGTCATATTAGTCTTTAGCACATGGTTTATCAAATGTATTTAACATATTTGATAAACTATACTGAATGAGTTTGCACTGAATTTATGGTTGAATATACATATGCTGCCCAATTAGAACATTGTGTCGACCAGACACGCATGAAAGTGTCCTCAAAACACCATTCAGAGCCATTATTGATCTGAGTAAATAGAGAACACTGTCTATTCAACACATCAAGGTTTCTTTTACAGTGCAACACTTACCGTAACCCACATGACTCTTTCTTTGTCATTCAAAGTCATTTTGTGCAAGTAAAAGCAGTGGTGAGCAGGATGGATTCCACTGTACCCTTTTACCTTCTCCTGTAAAAAAAAAAAAATATATATATAGAGAGAGAGAGAGAGAGAGAGAGAGCGAGAGAGAGAGAGAGAGGTTATTACTGAGACTTTTTCTTAAGTATTCTGCTTCTCAAATGTTATTTTTGAGAAAAAGACACAATTAATCTCAAGCCTGGTTCATAATATCCATCTCAAAGCATGTCCTTTCACTTTTGGTCGGATTTTCAAAGAAGGTATTTCTTGATTTTTGTCTTTCTGATCTTGTGAAACAAGTGCTGTTCATGTGTGTAAATGCACATCATTTTTCAAATCAGACGATTATACTGGGAAAAAAAAAAAGTTGTAGAAACAATTTTCATTTTGAAATTACTGGTACGTTTCATAATTAATTAGAGAAAAATGCCAAGTAACACAATGAATTAAACAAAGTTTTGACGACTGAAATAGTATTTTCTCATAAAACCAACTCCAATAATCTTTTTTTTTTTTTTTTATGTACAAGTGCATTTTAAATATGCACATAACCAGCTAATTTAAAATATTTAGTTTGTTTGTTTTTTGTTTTTTGTTTTTTAGTGTAAGATGACGATTGACAAGTGAGTAGGTGGTTATTCACTATATTGAACTCGTCTTCTTGATCTGAACTCTCTGCATTATTTTATAGCTCTATACTTACTGAATATCAACTTTTAACTAGTTTCTCCCAAGAAATTTTAGGAGAAATATCTCAGCAAAGTTGATACTTCAATGAATCACACCTGAGCGCTCTACTGAGTCCCATGAGCAACCTTTTCCAATGGGTCATATCATTAACCTCCCTGTGTTTCCCACGAATGATACCAATGTTGGCAAATGGCAGCCCTATAATTGACTTCAAATATAGTTTCTCCCCATTTAAGTGACATCCGGAGTAATAGGTCACATAACCCCTATATGTTTAGACCTGAACTTCATGTGACTTTAAGGCCTGGTTTAATGATTGAATTGACGTCAAAGGACACAGTCTGTGTCCTCGAATCAAAATGAAATCTCAAAGCAGAATTAAAGGGCTTCTCAATCTCACGCTCCTTGTGACCTGCTAATTTGCTAGGGTTTCTTTTGTGATATTTAATTATTTTTTATTTTTTTTTAGTCTCAAGAGAGTGTCAAGCAAAAGACAGTGTCACCCCCATTTCTCCCTGAGCTGATCTTGAAGAAGGATGTTTGGCTTTTGTTTAGGACTTCATTAAAATTTGATCAGGCTTAGCACTGTAAACCAACTTGCAGGCCATCAATACTAATATACTGCCTTTGCAAGGTCGGCTGGACCGAAGGCATTAGCATCCTTTTGATAAGGGTACAATTAGAAACAAATAGGATAGGGTGGCATAACATGTTGAACATGTTATATAGTTCCTAAATCACACAAACGTATTAGAGCAAACAGTGCAAAATATGAGGAAGACTTATGAAGACAATAAAGGCAATGTTAAAAAATGTCAATTTCAGAAATATGTTCTCAGAGGGTGTTTTTAGCATTAAAGACTGTTACAATAAATAATCATAAAACGATTGATAAGTAGCTTACCAAGACATAAACACGTCTCTTGGGTCCATCCTTTAGTAGTAAAGCTGTATAACGATACTGTATTAGCGATGATATAAAGCGTCTACTGGTAGAGATGTTGTTGTATATATTTATCGCAATGTAAAACAGTTTAAAGCTTAAAGTTTTGGCATTTTAGAGCGTTAAAGAAATATAGATGAATGAGAAAATACTGCGCGCGACGTGATTGACGTTAAAACAGTTGAAAACCCCGCGAAAAAAGAAAGCTGTACTCGCGCCACACGTGACCTGAAGCACGGGAACAGAAAGCAGCCACGCAAACAGGAATTCAGTTTTCTTTAAACTAATTGAACGGTCAAACAGATGTAAAATCATGTCAAAATGCCCGTCTTTGCTAGTATGCAGATAAATATATTAGCTCGTCTTACGTGAATGTAAATAGTTGAGGAAAAAACGGACGTGTGACAGTATATTGGATCCGTGCACGAGGTCTTAAAGAGACAGCAGCCTAATTTAGCGAGATGGTCTTCACTGCAGAACAAAAGATCCAGGGGTGGAGTTGGATCTAGGTCCAACTCCTCCCACCTTACATAGACCTAAACCTACCCGTCTCCACCCCCTGATCCCTAAACCCACCCATCCCCACCCCTAAACCTACCAATCTCCACCCCCTATACGTGGATCCAACCCCGCCCCCTGGATCTTTGTTCTGCAGTGAGGGGCTACTGAATTTAGCTGCCGTCTGTCAATAAAGTTTATCAGACAACAAAAGACAAAGAGAAACTCATACACTGCTCTTGACTAAACAACTTTAGCTCTAACAAAAATCAACTTATGTTTAATTTTTACAGTAAAGACTATGCAGTGTTTATATTTACATTTGATTTATTCAGTTTTTGTAGTAGGCTATTTCTTACTTTAACGCTGATACATAGATGTGCCTAAAAATAAATAAATAAATAAAGCAGTCTATTGCATTTTTATCTTTGTTTTATTGTATTTGTTCTATTTGACATTTTCACCTTTGTTTTTTATGTAATAAAGATAATACAAAAAGAAAAAATAACCATTGTGATTTAGATTATTATCATTATATTTTATTTATTTATTTATTTATTTATTTATTTATTTATTTATTTTATTTATTTATTTTTTTCTTCTTCAATAAATCTATTTACCTTCGGATATTTTGATCAGTGAAACGTGATAGGAAATGTTGGAGCTTAAATCAATTTCTGACTTTGGTACCTGAGAAAATCTGAACAGTCTGATATTGTGAGAGCTCTTCTGACATGTGAAATTACATGTTTTTTTTTTGTTTGTTTGTTTTTTTTTAACTACTGAGACAGTTGCTTTACATTGATGTAACAAATGAGATATTAATGAGAATATGTTAGTGATTTGTTTTTCATTGGAGAAATATGGAACAAGACATCATTTGAATTCCAGGTTAAACAATAAATAAATGTATTCAGAGGTTCAAGAAGAGTTACCTGATGTAATAACCAATAATATGCATCACATTGTTCTCTACAACACAACCTTTGACCCATCTGCATTTTCTAAAGGACATGCAAAAACAAAGTCATAAAGTAGGCCACCAAATAAATTAGCTAAAGAGGCTGTTTGCTTCGCTCAGTCAAGGTCTCTTATATTTAGCCTCCATTGACCTCTCGGTATAATCTCTTGCTTTGAGTTCCTCAGTCAAGTATGAAATAGGCCCTGAAAAACATGTCTGTTGTACATTGCTGCCTGCATTGCCTTCATCTACATTTAAATTGGAAGCATGTATATTAGACTCATAAATGTAGAGTTCACATGAGTTCAGAACAGTTGTCATCTCATCAGGGAGTTAAGAGTTGATTAGAAAGCCAGATTTCTGGCATTTTCAAAGCATAACAACTTGGATATATAGAGGATTTGGATGCAAGCGTTACGTTCAGAGAGCCTGATTGATTGCTGCTGGTCAAGAGCGAATAAACAAATTGCTTTTTGGTGGTCAAGCTCAGGGGCAAAAGGATGTGTGCATCGGCTCAGTCGCAGTCCATATTTGATCATGATGGCATTAGCTAAACATTTTGTTTCATAATGCTCTTCTGCTATGTGTGTAAATGATTTGTTATTGTCTAATTTTTCAGTTAAAGTATCCAAATATCCTTCAAACAAGAAACATTTATTTCAGAAGCAACACGAGATTAAGACTTTTTTTTTTTCAGAAGTTGTATTTTGAGTGCATTTTGGTCTTAATGCACTGGCAAATTATTTAATTTTTTTATGTATGAACAAATCTTATTAAAAAAAAAAAAAAACTGTCCATGCAGTAAGATAAAATAAACTTTTATATTCATGAAAACAAGTCTTAACTCACTAAGATGACATTTTTGGAGTGTATACACTCTAAAAAATAAATCCGTAAAATAACAGAAAAAGTACTGTAGATGAAGCTATATCGATAATCTGGTCGCTATTGAGCTCAGTTTCAGCTGGTGAGAATAGAGATGTGCAAAACGACATATTTTAAAATGTAGTTAGTCTGTGTCCTTTTATATTTTTGTTGTTGTACGGTTACATCCAATAGATATAACCATCAGATGCGTTTTAGATGTGAAATTGGTAGTTTTTTTTTTCTAAACAAACAGGAAGTAACACATTGAATTAAATGTGAATCTTCAAAATAGAAAGACTTATGTACACACACTGACTTATCAAGATATTTTAATTAGGCAAATGTACCGACATGAAAGGTCTTGTTACTACCCTCATATTTTGTTTTGAGTTGCTGATTTCTCGTAAACCGCCTTATTGATTTAGTTTGACTTTTGATTTGGCTTATTACTTTCAATGTCACCTCGGATGACAATCTCTAGCCTTGTGAAACTGATCTGGCTATTAGTGAGCACTTTGCAATTGAAAGTCAATAAAATATGCATGTTTGGTTTGCCAGACTGCACGAGTGGCAGTTGGCGTACGCTTCACTTGCTTTGCCGGTTGTGTTTTGTCATTGATCTATAAGTTAATTGTAATCTGTCATGAAGGTTTTTGTGGACGACAGATTCGCTCAGCTGGCAGTCGCCGTTCTACACCGAGCTTTTGTCCGTATCATGTCTCTCCCTTTAAGAAGAGTGGAGAAATAGTGGCAGGCAAGTGGAACTAATACCTTTATCTACCGTTGTTTGTTTCTGCTACAGCGGTTAAGTCAATACTGCTGTGAAGACCCGCTAGACGTTGAGTGGAATTCAGGCCAGGCTTTGATAGCAACACTTCTACGTTCTTGGGTTCGCCGTGCCTCTTTTCCTTGGAGCACAACTCAATCGGTGACAGAACATGAGGGGACAGGACATTCTGGCTTGTGGTTTTTTTTTTTTTGTTCCCCTCCTTCATTTCCTTCATGGTGTGGATTTGACGAAGGGAAACTAGCCTGTTATCGGAGAGGCCATGCATCCAGACATGGCGCCACATCCAATCTTTTCTCTGAGACAGGGGGTTTTATGGACTCTTCAAGGGGAGCCAAGGTCTTTCTTCCTCACTGCTCTTGCTGAAAGGTCTCTCTCTCTCTGTCTCTCTCTTCTTCCATTTCTTTTATAAGGAAGATGCTCTGCACCTGCAGGAGTGAGCGAGTCGCTATCTCTCTCTCTCGCTTGTTCTTTTACACTTTCACTGAGGTCGTCTTCCTTTCTATTCACTCGTTATGTCTCACTGCTCTCCTTCCAAGTCTTTCTCTCTCTTTTTTGTCTTGTTCTGGACTGATGCCCTGTCAAAATAATAGAGTCTGAATCAATCCACTCACAATCTCAGAGGCCAGATAAAGGTTAGCGTCTGATACTGCTGAATGCCCATCAACAGTGAAACACTCTCTTTGGAACCAATAATATATACATACACTTTTAAATTGTATTATTGATTTAATTGATTATTGATGAGAGTTTCTTATTCTCACCAAGGCTGCATTTCATCAAAAATGCAGTAAAAAAGAAAATCAATTAATTAATATTTTTATTCAGTAAGGATATTCAGCAAGCATTAAAATGATTCACAATAAAGATTTTTTGTTGTTGTTGTTGTTACATTTTTTTTATTAATGCTGTTCTTTTGAAAAAAAAAAATGATTGAGAATCAGTAATACTTGTGCAGCAAATCAGCATATTAGTATGATTTCTGAAGAAGGATGTGCAGCTGAAAAACTGGAGTAATGATGCTGAAAATTCAGCTTTGAATCACAGAAATAAATTGCATTTTAAAATATATTCAAATAGAAAATGGATCTCTAATCATTAAAATATTACAATGTTTTAAATTGTTATATTTCACAATATTAATGTTTTTACTGTTTTTGTCAAATAAATGCAACATTGGTGATAATCTTTTCCAATTAATATGTTTTTAAAAATATTTTAAAAATTATAATACTTTATATATATTTATATAATATGTATAACAGTAACAGTCTGAACAAATTTGTCAAGAAAAAGATATTGAAAATTATGGTTGATTTTATTTTCAGTTAATTTTTCACACTGTAAATGAAAAAAATAGAGCATTGTGGGATACAAAACTGTACTCTGGTAATATGTACTAAACATGCTGGCAAGCAAGTTGTGCTTTCCATGCATAGCCTACAACTGGCAATTCCCGTTACAAGTATACTGTATGCATGCTATACACTGCAAAAACTGTAAAATGTTAGAATTCAATTCCAGACATACATTAGACAGTAGATATTCAACATCCCATACGAACTGTTGATACTCAAAAGTAGTTTGCACTGTATGAACTGAAAACAATCAATTTGAAACTATAGAGTAAAGGGAGCATGCATGTGGAACATTTCAAGAAATTAGATAAATTCACAAATCATTAGTTTTGCTTTGGTCCATTAGTGATGTACCAAAGCGAACGTCTCACCACTAAACACAGACACAGGCCACTGGGGATAGAGTTTGTTTCTGTTATTGCCAGTCTCGCAGTATTGTTGATGCAGCTGTAGGTCTTGTACTATATGTGGCCTGTATGTCTTCCATCAAACCGCCCTCTAGGATTAACAAAGTTTATTGAAGAGAATTTAATATTAACACCAGTGTCACTCTTTACCCTGTGTCTGTCTCTCGCTCGCTCTCCCTCGCCTCTTTGTAAAGGTCAAGCACTGATGGATTATTATAAATTACTCGCTCTCATTATGGCTGTATTGCAATAATGCAGATATTGATAGTACTGTCGAGAGAAAGAGTGCACATTGCCTTTCAAAAAGCACATCAATCATGCGTGTAACGTAATAGCGGAGCAGAGTTTCCGTCTCTGAAGACAAACACACAACCATGCATAAATGCAGATGGACCCGGGGCCATAATGCTATAGACGTCACTACTACCAGCATCCAACTTCAAGTCACATCATATCTCAGTCTCTTGAATGAGATCATACCGCCTTTGGATCCAGAAAGACAGCAGTTATTTTTATCTTTTGCAACTCAATCATGGCCTGAAATTGGAACATTTATTAAACATAAAGCTGTAATAGAGCGCAACAGTGGGGTTCCCGGATGGATTTATTTGTACAGTGCCCTCCACTAATATTGGCACCCTTGATAAATACGAGCAAAGGCGGCAGTGAAAATAAATCTGCATTGTTTATCCTTTTTATCTTTCATTCCAAAAATTCACAAAATTCCAACCTATCATTGAAGTAAAACAATTGAAAGTGGGGGGAAAATCTCATTGTGTAATAAATGCTTTCTCTAGTTCATGTTGGCCACAATTATTGGCATCCAATTATTGCAATGTCCTTTTCCCAAGATAACAGCTCTGAGCTTTCTCCTATAATGCCTGAAGAGTTTGGAGAACACCTGATAAGAGATCAGAGACCATTCCTTCATACAGAATCTTTCCAGATCCTTCAGATTCACAGCTCCATGTTGGTGCTTCTCCTCTTCAGTTCACCCCACTCATTTTCTATTGGGTTCAGGTCAGAGGACTGGAATGGCCATAGCAGAAGCTTGGTTTTGTGCTCAGTGACCCTTTTTTGTGTTGTTTTTGATGTTTGTGTTTGGATTATTGAACGGTTGGAAGATCCAAACATGGCCCATTATAAGATTTCTAACACAGGCAGTCACTTATTGATTTTTTATCTGTTGGTATTTTGATAGAATCCATGATGCCATGTATCTCAACAAGATGTCCAGGACCTCCATCAGAAATATAGGCCCACAACATCAAAAATACAGCAGTATATTTCATTGTACACATAGGGTACTTTGTTATCCCTGTGTGCACCAAACCCATCTTGAGTGTTTGCTGCTTAAAAGCTATTTTTTTAGTTTAATCTGACCATAGAAGCCAGCCCCATTTGAAGTTCCAGTCATGTCTGATAACTGAATATGCTGGAGTTTGTTTTTGGATGAGTGAGGAGAATTTTTCTTGAAACCCTCCCGAACAACATGTGGTGATGTAAGGGCTGTTTGACAATTTATTTTAAGGTTTTCTGACCCTAAGACTCAACTATTTTCTTCAATTCTCCAGCTGTGGTCCTTGGAGAGTCTTTAGCCACTCAAACTCTCCTTCTCACCGTGCATTAGGACGATATAGACACACGTCCTCTTCCAGGCAGTTTCGTAACATTTTATGTTGATTGGAAATTCTTAAATATTGCCCTGATGGTGGAAATGGGAATTTTCACTGCTCTAGCTCTTTTCTTAAAGCCACTTCTATAATTTGTGAAGCTCATTTATCTTTTGCTGCACATCAGAAATATATTCTTTGGTTTTTCTCATTGTGATGGATGATTAAGGGAATTTGGCCTTTGTGTTCCTCATATTTATAATCCTGTGGAACAGGAAGTCATGGCTGGACAATTTCATGCTCGTAGTCATCCTGGTGTGCTAAAAAATGTAAATATGAATGGGAGTATACTTCAGAGATATTTTACTCATAAGAATTTCTAGGGGTGCCAATAATTGTGGCCAACATTCATTGGAGAAAAACATTTAGTTCATCTTGAGATTTTCCCCCCAATTTCAATTGTTTTACTTCAATGATAGGTTGGAATTTTGAATTTTTTTGAATGAAAGATAAAAAGGATAAACAATGCAGATTTATTTTCACAGCCACCTTTGCTCATATTTATCAAGGGTGCCAATATTAGTGGAGGGCACTGTATGTTAACTTCAAAAACATTCAAGACAGACCTATACCATGATCTCTGAGGATATTCTTTTGTTTACATACACTACTGTTCAAAAGTAAGATTTTTTTTATGTTTCTGAAGGAAGTCTCTTATGCTCACCAAGGCTGTATTTATTTGATCGAAAATACAGCAAAAACTGTAATATTGTCAAATATTATTACAGTTTAAAATAACTGCTTTTTATTAAGTAATATATTTTAAAATGTAATTTATTTCAATGATCAAAGCTGAATTTTCAGCATCATTACTCCAGTCTTCAGTGTCACACGATCCTTCAGAAATCATTCTAATATGCTGATTTACTGCTCAAGAAATATTTCTGATTATTATCAATATTGAAAACAGTTGTTTTGCTTCATTTATTTTATTTATTTATTTGCTTGTTTGTTTGTTTGTTTGGAAACTGTTCAAAATTCTTTGCTGAATAGAAAGTTCAAAAGAACATCATATATTTTAAATAGAAATATTTTGTAACATTATAAACGTTTTTACTGTCACTTTTAATCAATTTAATGTATCCTTGCTGAATAGAAGTATTAAAATTATTAATAAAAGTATAAAAAAATGTAACCCCAAAGTTTTAAATGGTAGTGTGAACAAATCAAAACATATTTATTTATAAAGTGTTTAATTTTTAATGTATGTTTTTATATATTTATTAATAAAAACATTCATTCATATATTTATATATAATATATATTCATCTTTTCTTTGGTTTGGTCCATGAATTTGTAACTATTTTGAAATTCTCATAGAGAAAATAAATAGGAAATGTACTTCTGGAAGCAGCGTCGCTGAAAAGGCGGGTGATTACTGTTGCGCTCTATATTTCGCCCAAACACTAAAGATCAAATAAACGCTCTTACATCCATATGAGCTAAAAGGAAGATCAACAAACTGAATATTAGATGTTGCAGGCTCGCTACATGACTTCGCTTCAAACAGCCAGTGGTTCTTACTCTACCTGCAGATCTGTAGGGCAGAAACGGCTACCTATTGGTTCTTACCCTGTAATATCTAATTCACATATTTTATCTCAAAGCACCCTCATGCTTGGAGATATCTGAGGCTGTTCCATTGGGAGATGGAGGCCATGTCAGATGGTGCAAGTTGGGCACTTTCACACTATTCTGCAAAGTTTGAACTGTTTGTCTGCTTCTGCTTTTGCACTGAAAAAATATGTAAGCATTAGTAGTAGACATGCAGTCTCTGTAAGCACAGGCTGGAGTGCCCACTGTCTGGATCCCCCTTAGGGACCCCAGTGCATTTCTACTATCAGTGTGCTCGAGCTGTTTTTATCTCACTCAACCTTCTCTCTGTGCTTCACATTCTTCATCGCATCAAAGGCATGTTGTCCTGATACTCTATTATATTTTATCTGCTCTCTGAGTCAAGCATACAGACAGAAAATATGATGCCCTGAAGTATATACAGTGCTCTCTCTTACAATATAGAGGACATATCAGAATGACTCTCGCAGAAAAATGTCAAGAACATAGTGTGAGTTGTAGTTCACACCAAACGCATGATATACAATTATTTTTATTTGATTATATTCCATTATATGACAACTTGTTGCAATTTAAAAATATGTTATTGTTATTAGTATTATTTGTATTATTATTAGTAGTAGTAGTAGTAGTAGTAGTAGTAGTAGTAGTATTTTAAGATCTGAAAGATCTTATTTTAAGGACCTTAATTTTCAGTTTTCAATTCTTATTATCAATCAATCAATCATTCAATCAATCAATCAAATAATCAAATAAATATATAACTTTTGTGCAGATTTATATTTTCATTGTATATTTTAATTTTCATGAAAGTAATGAAAATGTACATATTAGGTACAGGGATAGGATGTGTTGACAATGATCAGACCTCTCAAAAATACATGTGAATCTGTGGAAAGCAGTTGCCCTGAGAATTAGTTGTAGTTAGACTAGTGATATAGATAAATAACAGATAATAGTGTGTGTATAAATAGTTAGACAGACAGACAGATCAATCATCTCACACGACCCATAACTCTCAGTTCTCACTGAATGCAGCCATTGTCAAAAACCAACAAAATCACAGTATGTTCCAAAGACCATTAACTGCTTTTTCATGGAGTCCAACCAATGAAGGGTGACAATTATTGTCTGCAGACGGGGGTGTTTTCCTCTATTGGTTGGGCATTGATGCATGGCAGTGGGTTGTTAGACAAATGTGAGACGCTGTGCATCATTAGTGCTGATTCATTTATGAAGACTAGATTGATTTCACTCCGCAGTAACTGTGTTTCTGAAAACGAAACATGTCCTCCATTCGATTATGAATTCTCTCGGAGTTACACATGATGGTCTAATCACATCTGATGAATAATGTAATCAGAAGTAAGAATGGAAGGGGAAGAGTTCTGGACTGTAATTCACTGTACTGTGAGTTAAATCACTGCTTACACTGTTTAACCTCAATATGAGATACGGTAATTCAGGAACAATATCTCATCATGATATTATGACTTTGAATCTCCTGTGGTTGCTCATTGTTGCTCAAAGTTGTATAATTTACATCTCTGTCATTTTCAGAATGTCTGGAAATGTATATTACTATAATGAGATAATAAACATTATTCACTGAAATTATACCTCACCACACCACACCACAATAGATCCAGCAAACAGATCTTTAGCAATCCTTGCATTTGCATGTATGACTCAGCTTTACTCAACTCAACAGAATTACACATTGAAAATAGTACACATTAAAAATAGTATACCAATGCATAAAAATGACATTATATTATTATATCATACATATGCACACACACAAAAATGTTATTACTTAATATAGTTAAGATAATTTTATTTTAAAAATTTACTTAACTATATTATTATAATATATAAATATTATATTATATTATAATATTATAATATAAATATAATTATTATAATATATATCATATATAATTTATGATTTATATATATATAGAGAGAGAGAGAGAGAGAGATTATATTATTCATAAATATGCACAAACAAACAAGTTTTATTATTTTATTTTATATATTATTATATATTTTAATATAATGTCATTTATTTTAAAGTGTACTTAATATTATATAGATAAATTATATGGTATTGAGTTATATTAAACAATTCATATTTTTATAAGATATATTTTATATGATTTATTACATATAAAATCTGATAACACCATCATTTTAATGCATTTATTAGTTTTAATATATAATAAAGTCTTTGCCCATATCTTGGAATTGTATTGATACTTTAAACATCAGCTGTCCTTCGTCGTTAATCCGTTTACTTGACTCTTAGCCTTGACATACAATAGAATAACTGTACATCTTGTTAAAAGAGAAAGAAAGCAGATAATTAAGGTTGAATCGATACGGACATAGTTTCAGGCCTCCCTCAGGCACTTCATCACACTGAAAGGCTCCGTGCCTAAGTGCATGTGATGAGGGTCTTGTGTCTGATACCAGGTGCAACAGCCTTATTACTGCAGACGCACCTGTTAAAAGACCCCTAACTGATTGTCTTGGTGGGAGAAAAACTAGAATAATCAGCAAGATGAATTTCTGAATTTCAGCCTTCAAGTCTTCAGTTCCAATCAAGTCTTGGTTTCCAAATGGCATCGTTTTGTATGAAGGTCAGATTTCTTCAGCATAGCTTTGCAGAATGACTTACAAGACTATAATCTGGTCTATTTGCTGTCAGCCATGATTTAATAGCTAAAGTGTCCAGAAAAAGGTGGGTTGCAGAGATAGTTGTATTTGGCTGGTTGTGTGATCATTCTAAAGTAACTCCACTTTTGGAGACTTAAAAGAATAGTTCACCAAAAAAATGAAACTTTAATGAAAATTTTCTTACCCTTATTCCAGATGTAGATGAATTTGTTTCTTAATGGGAACAGATTTGCAGAAATGTAGCATTGCATCACTGTTTCAGCAATGGATCTTCTGCAGTGAATGGGTGCCGTCAGAATGAGAGTCCAAACAGCTGCTGAAAACATCACAATAATCCACAAGTAATCCACACCACTCCAGTTCATCAATTAACATTTTGTGAAGTGAAAAGGTGCAAATTTATAAGAAACAAATCCATCATTATTGTGTTTTTAACTTCAAATCATTGTTTCCAGCTAAAATACAAGTACTCTATCCATAATATTGCTTTCTACAGTGAAAAAGTTATTTTGTCTGAATGAGAAGAGAAATATGCACAGATCAAGCACCATTTTCAAGTGAAAACAGTTCAAAACAAATGTGTGGGTGGATTTTGATGCGAGAGGACAACTGGAATAGACTTTTTCACTGGAGGAAGTGTTATAATGGACTCGTATTTTAGACCTGAAGTGGTGGTTTAAAACTAAAAAGCCTTAATGACGAATTTGTTTCTTACAAACACAGCTTTTCACAAGATGTTAATTGATGTACTGGAGTGGTGTGGATTATTATGATGTTTTTATCACCTTTTTGGACTCTCATTCTGACGGCACCCACTCACTGCAGTATCAAGAGAGCATAGATTAATGTAGTGTAAGTTGTTTCTTTTAGTAAGGACAGAAAAAAAAAAAAATCACCATTTGAAATGCTAGCATAGAAACACTGATGTCCCCGTGTGCACTCCATACTGAATTTTAAATCGTCTTATCCCAGGATCTGGGTGGGTTGTTTTTGACATTATAATTCTGAAGTAGCATTTGTCATGCCAACTGTTTCAAAAACAACTACAGATAGAAATAATGTTGTGCCCGCATCAGGAGCCCAGATCACTGCCAGGTTTGGGCTGCTGTGCAAATCCATGCCAGTTTGAATAAGTTTGCTTGCTTCAAACCAGATTTTTGGATAGATTTGGAACAGATCCTCAATCATGTTGTTTTGCCATCTGGGTTGGCTTCTTTTACTATAGAGAGAGGGAGATAATGGAGGTGGATGGAATGAGGCTTTCATTTCAGAGTTGTGATGTCTACTGAGATTTTAGTTGTTTATCCGATATGGTTATCCGATATTGTTTTAGGAGCTTCAATTGAATTGTAATATACCTGGAGAAGGTTGTACGCATTGCATTGCCACTGAAAGTCTGTTTTTATTTGAAGAATTATAATACTTTTATTTAGCAAGAACACATTAAATTGATCAAAAGTGACAGTAAGACAATTATGTTACAAAAGATTTCCCTGCATCAAAGGAATAAATTGCATTTTAAAATATATTCAAATAGAAAACAGTTCTTTTAAATTGTGATAATATTTCACAATATTACCGTTTTACTGTATTTTTTGATCAAATAAATACAGCCTTGGTGAGCATAAAAGACATATTTCAAAAACATTTAAAATCTTACCCACCACAAACATTGTCATGTTAACATATGTGACCCTGGACCACAAAACCAGTCTTAAATAGCACGGGTATATTTGTAGCAATAGCCAAAAATACACCGTATGGGTCAAAATTAACGATTTTTCTTTTATGCCAAAAATCATTAGGATATTAAGTAAAGATCATGTTCCATGAAGATATTTTGTAAATTTCCTGCAGTAAATATATCAAAACTTATTTTTTGATTAGTTATATGCATTGCTAAGAACTTCATTTGGACAACTTTAAAGATGATATTCTCAATATTTAGATTTTTTTTTTTTTTTTTTTTTGCACCCTCAGATTCCAGATTTTCAAATATTGTTCTATCCTAACAAACCATACACCAATTTCAAAAAAATGACACTTAAGACTGGTTTTGTGGTCCAGGGTCACACATGTAAATATGACACAAAATGAATGTCTTTTAAATTAATGGTCACACATCATATTTTATATCCAAAGCCATAAAAATGACACATTTAACATGTATGTTTTTATTTTAGGTTACTACACTCTTTATTTGTGCTTTATTTTAGTCTAGTTACTTAAGTCTATTAATTGTAGCTACAAAAAGACAAGGAGAAAAAAGCTTATTAGGAAATATTATTCCAATTACCATTTGCATATTATTATGTTTTTCTAATGCAAATGACTATTTTGCAACAATGTCAAGTGTTTTTTGATTCTGTAGGATAATACATTTGCGAACGACAACATTTTTGACATCAAAGGCATTTGACAAGAAAGGTTAATTTCATACTTTTAAGATTCCTCCTTAATATATTATAATAGAATGGCTTTTTGTGATCTTTTCCCTCTGCTTTTAGGGGTAAGTTTAGGTTTAGGGCTGTGAATGTTTAGTAAGAAACTTGATCCAAAAGATGTTGATCCAGGAACATGTCCTAGTTGGCTACATCATGTCGTGTTGAGTGGGCGCGTAAGCTTGAAGCTCCTGGCTTACATTTATTACATTCGACATGCACAGGACCCTTAGATGTGTCATTGTATTCTTGCATGTGGGGAGTTTTGAACCATGTCATGTGTCCATCATGTTTGCAGGCTCTTAGCCCAATCACACCGAGCTCAAACCATTACTCAGACACATCTCCCATCTGTCTCACTGCCGCCTGTCAAATGCTATTTTTCTCAAACACGCTACATGACAAAGCATGTCACCCCAACTGCAGCGCAATGACATCAGCAGGTCATGTCAGCGAGGGTTTAGAGCGCTTTCATTGTAAGTAGCAAAAGGAGAAATTTAGCCTTGAAGGGTGTTCACCCAAAAATGGGAATTCTGTCATCGTTTACTCACCCTGATGATGCATCAAACCCATGTGCTGTTATTTTGTTCCTGTGGCAAACATTCAAAAAGGTTCTTTGAAGAATCTCTACACGTTTATTTTTTTCAGTTCATAGTGACCACGACTGTCAAAAAAGTCAAAAATGCACCATAAGAGCACTGTGCCATAGATGTAATCACTACAAGTCAGCATTCAGAACTGCAACTTGAAACGAATTTCCCATTTGTCAATATGTATGGTTTCAGAAGACTTGGTGCAAGAATTGTACAGTATGTTTGTTTGTTTATTAAATAAATTAACATTTTTGGGCTTGGCTGACCCATTTTTTAAATTCTCCTTATGCCTTTCACAAAGAAACACACAATAAATACACACATACATGAACACAAGTTTAATATTTAGGCATACAGGTTAGGAATGACATTACATTGAGTCCATTTTTGGGGATACTATTATAGAGTGAAAAAGATAATACATTTAGTTTGCAAAACAACAATATATTTATTATTTTATTCATATATTTTTGTTTTGCAACTAAATGTACACCTAACCTATATGTCTACATTGCAAAACTGTAGTTATTCATTTTAGTTTTGCAACAGAAACGCAATTGAAAAATCTGTGAACTGAAATGCAGAATCAAAGAGGCATTGTGAAGAGAAAGTAAAAAGACAAAAAAGTGTCTCAAAATATTTGTGCTAAAAAAACCATACAGCTTTGTCTTTTGCAGTATTTTTACTAGTTTTTGCAACTATATGTGTCATCATTTTGACTTCATACACATTTTCCTTTGACACCAAAGGCAGACGTGAACATGAAGCGAGGAAAAAATCACTTTAAATTCAAGTGGTTTTCACAAGCTGTTTCATAAGAACAGTTTATTGAGCACCGTCCGCTCTTGTTCCACTCTTTAAAGTCAATCACGGACATGTGTCAACGTGAAGATCCTTACACCTTCCTGAGAGCTCTGTACAAAAATGGAAAATTGTGTCAATGGTGTTGGAAAGGTTAATCTCCATGGACAGCGAGAGGCCTTGCAAGGGCAGTCTGAAGATGGTCTTAAGGCTTTACCGCATGCCATTTGTCATACTTTCTTTGGACAAGGCAAGTGGACTCCTTGATCCGGGTAAATTAACTGTCAACACAAATGCAGTGGTGGAAAGAAGATAAATAAAAAGCGGAAAAAAATCGACAGTTATTTATTTATTTATATACTTCAGGTCACTCTGAAAGTGCCGGGATAAAGCTACTCTAAGAGCCTGTTTGCAGTGCAGATTAGTAACCTCTCAAAACCAATAAAGGACTGTCCCGCACTTCACCTTTCATTGACAACTTTCTGTTTTCCTTTGCCATTTTCTCTCTAGTAAGTGAGCTAGAAACGTACCGTAAAAGGTACAGTATGCTGAGGTTAAATAAAGGTCGGAAATATAGCAAGTGAATGCCATATTTCAGCAGAAATAAAACGGATACAAAATTTATGAGCAGGTCCCAATATGATCATACACTCTAGCGTGATTGGTTCTGGTGATACATCACATGTGACAGATGTAATGTAATGTATTTTTCTTGTTAACATTCTGGACAGTCATTGATGAAAATGGCATAGAAATTTTTCAAGAAGTGATCTTGATTTGATGAAGTTTAGTTTTGTTTTCTAATCTAGTTCTGTCCTAGATTTCGGACTGTTGAACCCCCTGCTGCTTGCAAACAGTACATAAAATGATAATAACTGCCCCAAAAATCATGTGGCAATATGTTGCTACCCAGCTAACAGGGAACATTCTCAGAACTTTGGCCGACTTTTCGGCAAGGTTTGTCTTAATAACGTCCTTAAATACATTATTCATAAATCATTCATAAAACATTTTTTTTTCCCTGAAATGTTTTATTTTGACCTTTTTTTATTTTTTATTTTTTTTATTTTGACCTATTTTGACCTATATTTTGATTTATTTTTTAAATGTTACTACTTGTTTCAGAGAACATAAAAAAAAAAAAGTTAGCATGTTTGCTAATTGATAAAATGGTATGTTCCTCCTATGTATGTTTTGGATTTTTAGATTTTTTTTATTTTTTTTACTTCATTGGAATGGTATGGAATTTGGTAAAGGAACAAAATGTGAGGGGGAAAAAGGACATTATGTGTAAAGGTAAATGGTTAGAAAAGGTAAAGTGTGACCCTGGACCACAAAACCAGTCATAAGTGTCAATTTTTTGAAAATTGAGATGTCTACATCATATGAGAGCTGAATAAATAAACTTTCCATTGATGTATGGTTTGTTAGGATCGGACAATATTTGGTCGAGATACAACTATTTGAAAATCTGGAATCTGAGGGTGCAAAAAAATCAAAATACTGAGAAAATTGCCTTTAAAGTTGTCCAAATGAAGTTCTTAGCAATACATATTACTAATCAAAAAATAAGTTTTGATATATTTACGGTAGGAAATTTACTAAATATCTTCATGGGACACACAATTAATGCAGTTGATCTGATGCAGTTTTAGAGTAAAACATGCTTTGTTAGATTTTTTTGTGCATTTTTGTGCATTTTTGTTTTCAATAATAATAATAAATAATAAACTTTTTATTTGATTTATTTATTCATTTGTTTATTTTTTCAGCAATAATCTGCAAACTGTCTTCTTTAAAAAGAGATCTGCTTAATTCTGTGTAGAGGTCTGCGCGGGACTGTTTTTTAAGTCCCGCTCCCGCCCGCTCCCGCGAGGTTATATCCCGCACCCGCCCGCTCCCGCGATATTTTCACTCTTTGTTCACCCAAAGCTATCAACTTGAATAATTTTCTTCCCGACCCATTCGTTCCGCTAAATTAGATCTCATTTCCAGAATCACACATTTAAATTTCCTTTACTGAAAGAAAGAGAGAGAGGCTAACAAATAAAAGTGTATTCTGCACAAAATTGCTTTTATTTTATTCGTCTTGTCAAGAGTCTTTTATTGAAAGCAAAATGTTAAACAAATTTTGTTAAACGACAAAATTCGTTTAACATTTTGTTGCCAGCACAGTAGGGGGAAAAAGTGTCACAGAAAATATGTAAAAAAAAAAAAAATGTATTCCTTATTTTTATTCGTCTTGTCAGGATACAATTCCTTTAACATTTACAACACAATAGGAACAAGTGTCGCAGAGAGAAAAAAAAATGTAGGTTGTACAAAAATGGCCTATAATTTTATTGGTCTTGTCAAAATACTAAATTCGACTAAACATCCAAATTCATACTAAATTCTTACAGACATCTTGCTGTCAACAGTAGCCTAGGAAAAGTGTCGCAGAAGAAAAATAAATAAATTCGACATCTAAAATTATAGGCTAAACAAAATATAAAGAAAACCGAGTTGAACGTTCTTCAAGGACAGCGCATCCACACTTTGCTCCATCTTTATTCTGCTCTGTCACTCATCGGCAACCTGCCTGTTCTGTCTGCGGGCCATATATTCACCACTGGTAGGCTAGCCTGCTCTGAGCATCGTTATGCACATGCTGCGCACAGACCCCGCAAATAAAACGAAGCACTGGTTCATGCGTGCAGCGCGTGCATAACAGTCTAGTGCAGGCTGTACCTGTGCGTGAATAAAGCACAGATATGCTGTTCTGAAAGGACGTCGGGAACGGGATATTGTTAGACCGCCCGCTCCCGTTCAAATTGCACCAGAGTTACCGACCGCTGCCGCGTTGTATTCGGGAATTTAATCCCGCGCCGCAAGAAATCTGGTCGGGTCCCGCGGTTCCCGCGGTACAGCCGCGGGAATGCAGACCTCTAATTCTGTGCTCCAAAGCATTTCGAATATTCAACAGTTTAAGTTGGAGATTTCATTTTCAGGTCTATGATTAAAAAGTGGTTTGCAGGCAATAAATGGATCGCAACTATTCCATAAATATAATTTAGTACAATAAAAATGAAAATACAAAACAATTAATAAAAACATGATCAAACTAATACAGTACATTCATTTAACTGAAAATAAATAAATAAATAATCTGTCATTTTTGACAGCACCAGAGATTTATCGTTCGCATGACCAAAACATTTTTAAAACATTTTAAAAACTGGTTGTTTTGAACATTCAGACATTTTTAAAATTCGTAGGAATGCTACTAAAATGTTCTTAGAGCATATTTTTGTAAGCTGATAACCCAGTTAGCATGGCAGAGAGCATGGCTAAGTTGCAAAGTTCAAATAAATGTGGTAAAGTTCTATCAAAGTTATGAATAACATTTTTTCCAGTAATGTTAATAGAACATTTGTTCAAAGTTATCTGGTCTTTAATAACATTCTTACAACATTAGCGCAAAAAATATTATACTACATCATTCATGGAACAAATGGACATTGAATGTTCAGAGAACATTAAGGAATAATGTTTTCATAGCACAAAATGTTAGCAAAATGTTCTTAGAACATAACTTCTATACCCAGCAAACAAAATTTTCCAATGAGGACTCAGCAGTCTTTGTAAACGTGTATGCATGTTGCAGTTTGTTGATGGATGAATTCATCGCATCATAGCCCCCCCCCCCCCCTTTCTCTCTCTCAAATTGTCCTCCCAGTCCACAGCACTTACTGTAAAATACTACTATTTGAGAGATATTCCAGGTCCATAAGACTGGCAGCAGAGATATTCATCAATAAAAAGAAATTGGTTCTTCAAAATGTGTGTGAAGACAAGAAACTTAAGTTTAATATTTCAGGATCAAATACTGTAAACAGATTAAAAAATATTAAATGTAAAATGTGACTTCAGAGATAAAACAGGATTCTGGGATTCTGTTTTATTCAGAGCTTCTGAGCTTCTGTTTTATTACAGTGATTTGCATTTTTGCTTTATCATCACTTTAAATTGCATCAGTAATCTGCAGCATGTATTGTGGCCTCAGTATTAAATTGCATTTTAGTGAGGAATAATGTCTTTAGTGGACTATATTGTCATCCACTTTTCCCTTAAATCAGGAAGAAAGACATTAGGGCTTCATTCATGAAAGATGAGCAAAATGAATTTTAGTTATAAATCAGTTCTTATTTAAAATGTACCATTGACTTGACCGTTTATGAAAGAATGGTTTTAATAATGATTAAGAAATCTGTCCTTCTAAATGAGGCTTGATGAGGCTTTAACCCTCTGGGGTCTGAGGGTGTTTTGGGGAAGGTGAGAGTGGTGTATTCACTGTCCTAAAAGAATGTTAGAATTTATTTTTCACATTTCACATTTAGCATTTATTTTTCACAGTACTTTAGTATATGCATAGGCCTACTTGATGAGAAAACAGAATGCCAATAACAAATAAACTATTTTTAACACTATCAGCCACAAATAATATTACCATATAGGCATAATAAAAGTTCAATTACTATACACTATACTGTGCACTTATTCAGTATGATTTTCCAGTGAACTCAAAACTGAACGACACTCGAGTACCTTTCTTGTGCAAGATGCCGGTGATGCAGCCAAAGTCCTAAACGAAAATTGAAACAGCTGTCTGCAATTACCAGAACATGCATAGCTGATAATAAACTGCATCACTGATAAGAAAGGATGCACATATATGTCTGTCGATGGGTCACTTATTTACAGCGTACTTGATACATTTACACCTCAGACGATAGCAAACACCAATGACTGGGTATAAAACATTCAAACATTTACACCAGAGCAGATATTAGCGAACAGAAGCTTAGTTATAGTCATAAACACAAGCATGCTTAGAACGTAGGCCTATTATACAATACAAAAAACATTTTATATGTGGGAAACTAAATTATTATTGTTATAAACATATATTCGCAGACAGAGTGTAGCCTATCACAGTAAAGTTTAATTTATTAGTCATTCTTACTCTAACATTAGGCTATTAACAATTTAACACATATTACTTTTATATCGTATTGCTGTCTATATTTTATAGAACAGTGTAAAAAAAAAAAAAAAAAAACACCTAGCATCGCGAAACTTTTAGATGCAGTGAATGAAATGTCATAATGTTTCACTTGATTATACATTTAGTCAGGAATTACAGTTTGGAAAAAGTCTAACTAAATGTGTACAAGTTATGTCACAACTAATGCAAATAGGTTAATAAAAAAGTCTTACTCATGTAACTGATCTCCACTGGATCAAGCCGCCGCGTTCTTCTTCAGAGGAAAATACAAAGCTTATTCCTCTCAGCGCGTCGTCTTGAGGTAAATTCTGTCTCATTCAGCACTCGCTGAATAATGTAATAACGCGCTTCTTCCAGAAATGAACAGTAGCCGAGATGAACTTGAAAAGTCTCGCTGCTTGCTTTGCTGTGATGTGGGCCTTTACTTGTCGTGCGTCTCACGCGGATGATTGTAATATCAAAAGTGTGATCGCCTCGTGGGCGTGGTCGCATTAGAGTTAATGAAGCCAGATGGGAAAGACTGGATATCGCGTTGGTTTCATACGGATAACTTTTATCACAGAATATATCGATAAGAATTGCTTTGTTTAAAAGTAGACATGTCAAGCATTCTATAGATATATCTCTCGTGTCTGTGTGTGGAGTATTCGCTGAGTTTCAGTTCATTTTAGTGACGCGTTTCTAAATGAAGATCGCGGAGACCAGCGCACCCTGTTTGTCTTCTTTATTTTTCAAAAGCACAAAGTTTTGTTGTTATTATGTATGTGTGTACAAATATATGTAGACCCTTTACAGACTTGATTGATGTATTGCTCTTATCTGTGCGATCAAAAATGAGTAATTTAGGTTCCTTTAGGGGTTAACAGAAAAAAATGCCACAAAACGTGCCAGAGCGTTTGTCGACCCCAGAGGATTAAAAGTGTTTCACAAAACATGATTTACATTGAAATATTTGAATATAATAACTTTTATAATTAAACAACTTTTATGTAATTGTTTGTTTGCCAATTCAAATCGACGACATTTGCCTCATATTTAAACAAACAAACAAATAAATTCTGTATAGTTAATAAAAAATGTAATTAATTATAGTCTATAAAGTAACAACTTTGTTTCTCATAATTGCAACTATAGCTCACAATATGATTTTGTATCTTTTGATTGGAGCTGTATTTCTCACAATGTGACTTTGTATGTCAAGAACATTTTATCTCACATTTCACAATGTGTCTTCATAATGCGTAATGAAAATATTTCTTATTTTAAAGTTTAGTTCACACTAACCTTTATTTATTTATTCATTCATTCATTCATTTAATCAGTGTAAAATTTATAGTCCTTTTCACAGTAACACAACTCACTAAATTTTGCCGTTTTTACTGAATAAAACGGTTATGATTTTAGGATTCTGCTACATTTCGAGGTACACTATAGCTACAGACACAGACGTTACTTAATTAAAACTTTAATTAAAGAGTTTTACTGTAGAAATGCAATGGATGAGAACATATTCTGAGTGTGAATATCCAGACAGCTCAGCTTTCCCTCTCCTCTCAGTTTATTTTCCACTTCTCTTTTCCCCGATTTTGGAGGTGAGGCGCATTGTGATGCATAAAAGATCAGGTGATCTACTTTTTTTTTTTTTCATTTTAGCATTCAAGGGTTACACACAGTGGAGTCTTATCTCCAGCCCTAACCTCCCTTTATCCCTATAAATGTAAAGATGTCACGTACAGCGGTACGGCAGTCACGGACTGTCAGGTAAACCAAGACCACAGGCAGAGTTCACGGCTAAAAAAGCATGTTGTGATTTACTTTGCATATCGGTTTAAGTGCGTTATCATCTGGTCCAAGAATATCAAGATAAATTTTGTTCAGTTTGCAATATTTTAAATGCAAGGAAGCGCTGCCCTCGGTAGTTTCATGAATAAAAACACCTCTTTACATTCTGTATCTTGCTGAGCATTTATTATTTTCAGGAATACCAAACACATCCCTCCCTTATCGGGATAATAAAGGCGAGTTGGATTTGAACTTGTCCTTTTGCAAATGCCGCAGATCTGCTGCCTGTCACAGTGTTTGAAGTTGGATTTTACAAGCCAGTGCTCAGCAAATAAACTCAGGCACACAACAAAACCACAGGATTAAGTTAAGTTCATTTCTAAGACCTTTGACCTTTGACACTTGTACTGTCATACAGTTACTATGAATACAAAAACATTCATTGTCAACATCATGGAGCATTTTTAACACAAAAACAAACAGATTTTCTAATTAAATATGCACTCATCTGCATACACTTCCAGAACAGAAATCTGAATATTGGATATAGCCAGGTTCATTTTGTTAGAATCAAAGGTTTTCACAAAGAGATTTTGCGCATCTGTTTTTATCACTACTAAATCAGAAAGTACTGTCAACTGTCAAATTCACTGTTTTAAGAGTAAAATATTACATAAACCTGGTGAATGTTATATGAACAAACCCCTCAATAAAACCCTTCAGAATATAGACATAAAATAATAAAACTGTACAGTTTGGTTTATGTAAGTGGAGATTTCTGACTGCAGGAGAAAATAAATAAATAAATAAAACTCATTTTGAGAAAACAGCCTTTAAAGATATATTGTAATGAAGCGTAATAAAATAAGTATTTAAAAGTATACTTTGGATGTTTTCACTAGTCTGAAAAAGACAAGTTCTGGAAGGAAAAAATACTCTAAAATAAAGTGGATAAAAAACAATATATTCCTATAATGCCTTAAGAATTAGTTCACTTTAAAATAAAAGCATTCATTAATTCTTTGCACTATTTATTATTTTATTTTATTTTTTGTTTGATATAACATTTTCCCCTTTTTTCCCCTCATGTCAACATATTGATTTGTCATTCTCTATTGTTTTTCACCCATATTTTACTGTATTGTTGTATCAATTAAAAAAGGGCAAAAAAAAAAGAAAATTATATCAAGAATCATGTTTTTTATATTGAAATCTCCAGAAAATTAAGTTGATATTGCAATAATAATAATAATAATAATAATAATAATAAATGTTTTACCCATATTTTCAATTATGCATTGCATTAGTTTTAGAAGAAAATGTCTGTAAACTGCTGTTCATTTTCTGGCAGGACATTATTCACTTTTCTGCAGATTTCTTAAATACAGCGCATGGCTGCACAGATCTTGTCATGTAAATTTAAACTTATCGTGCCAGGTTTTGAAATAGATGATAGATGCAGAAAACCATTATTCATGTCTTTTAATTGATCTCTGTGGTTGCAGGAATGTGGCAGTTTTAAATATGCAGAAACCCGAATGAAATTTGAGACCTACTTTTTCAGTGAATAAAGTTCAGTTCTGTTCTTCACTTGAAGTTATTATTACAGTACTTCAGTCAATTGTAATATAGTTCACAGATCCCTTTTACAGTGCTTTTTTGAAGCTCAAAAGTCCCAGGTCACTTTCATTGCATTCAAAACAGCAAAATACCTTGTTTGAAATCAAAAGCGCACAGAAGATAATGCCATAATAGTGAGTAAATGAGTTTTATTTTTGGACAAAATGCTGTGAGCTGAAAATGTCACTGTTTAAATGCAATGTTTTGCTTTGTCTTTTTCCAATTTTTTTTGTGCTTTGGCTGTTAGTCTCCTGTAGTTCCCAGCAGGGAGATTCAGTGTTGTGGTCTCCAGCATCCCTCCCCTCCATCTGTGCCTCTCCTCTGACCACATGGCTGTCTCCTCTGATTGAGAAAAATACACCATCCAGCTCCACCGTAAAGACACGACGTACATGGGGGCGGATAGATGGCCACTTATGTTCTGCTTAGCTGCTGAATGCCTGTTAAATCAGAGCTTGAGTGTGCTGACCACAGGAGTTGTGTTTGACCATGCTGGGAATTGATTTTGACGTCGTGTATGCCAAGAGCAATATAGGCCCGAAATAGCATGTTAACTCTTATATGTCCTGATGCTGAAAATGACCAGTCATCAGCATATCCCAGAGGGCCGTTTCATTGCTCGCAGGTTGCTATTTCATGGCTAACAAACTACGTTTCATTTGAGAATGGGCCTTGTTTCAGATGTTTGTGCTGAAATTTCTTTCAAAGAAAGAAAAAGAGACACAAATGTGGACATGCAGTAATAGTACAGAGCTACAAAATGAATAACATAAATGTGTAGAGTAGCTCAGAGTAGTTTATAATGGTGGAATTTGATGAGAAATATACTTATATAGCCTTCTTTACATTATATACTATGTTTATATTGAGATCAGAGGAAGTGTACAGCAAATTGTACACTGTAAAAATTTCAACTTAAAAACGTACGTTCAGTTGCTGCCTTAACCAACTTAATTGGACAAGTTGAAATCGCATATTCTGATGAGTTAATGTAAAAACATAAGATGTATTTTTCTTTTTAAACATGTTTCAGCATCTGACCAAAAGTACATGAAAAAGGACAGGTGAAAGGGAAAGAGAATATATATATATATATATATATATATATTAGGGCTGTCAAACGATTAATCGCGATTAATCGCATCCAAAATAAAAGTTTTTGTTTACACAATATATGTGTATTCTCTAATATATTTATTTTGTATATATAGCTATTTATTGTGCTGTATATATTTTGGAAAATAATATATACGTATTTAAAAGTTTATATTTATATCTATATATAATTATATTATATAAAATATATATTTAATATATAAATATAACATGTTTTTCTTAAATATATACATGCACGGTGTTTGTATTTATATATACATAATAAATATACAGTATACAATAGTACAGGTAAACAAAAACTTTATTTGGGATGACACTCACATTAATCGTTTGACAGCACTAATATATATATATATATATATATATATATATATATATATACTATATTATTTATATATTATTATATAAATAATTGCTTTCAATTCAAACATTAATAATTAACTATTAATAAAAAAACTATATATTTATACATAGTAAATATAACTATATGATACTATAGTATTTAATATATATATATATATATATATATATATATATATATATATATATGTATATACATAGATAGATAGATAGATCTATATATATATAGAGAGAGAGAGAGAGAGAGAGAGAGAGAGAGATATATATATTAAATACTATATTATCATATAGTTATATTTACTATGTGTATATATATATAGTTTTTTATTAATAGTTAATTATTAATGTTTGAATTGAAAGCAATTATTTCATCAAAAATACAGTAATATTGTGAAAAATGATTTAAATTTAAAATATCTGTTTTCTATTGTAATATATTTTAAAATACAATTTATTCCTGTGATGAAATGCTGAATTTTCAGCATCATTATTCCAGTCTTCAGTGTCACATGATCCTTCAGAAATTATGTACTGGTTTGCTGTAAAAAAAAAAAAAAAAATTCTGATTATTATTAGTGTTGAAAACAGTTGAGTTGTTTAATTTCATTTTGTGGATTTTTTTCCCCCGTTGTTTTCTACAGGATTCTTTGATGAATAGAAATTCACAAGAACAGTATTTGTTTGAAATAAAAATATTTTGTTTTGATCATCAATTAAATGGTTATTATGCAACTGAATGAGTCTCCGTTTCATTAAAAAAATTTAAAAAAAAAAACAAACAAATTCCTGAATGGTGGTGTAAGTAATAGCCTCTATTTGCTCTTTATTCAATCTCATAAATCTCATTTCTGATTTTCCATTTCTATGTGAAGTTGTATTTAAGATGCTGACAAGCCTTCTTTCTCAACCAGTTTCACCAGACAGATTTGACTGACTGTACAGGTTTCCTGTTGTTTTGTTGAATTTCTCCTATTTTTCCTCCCCTGTGTTCTGCCTGTTTGTGTCATCACTCTCATTCTCTGACCCAGATTGGGCGGCACCTTCATTTGATTCACCTCCGGTGCTGATAGGAAGGAAATGCGGATCTGGGTGAGGTGACACAGTTGGCAGCGATGTCAGGCTTGCTCTCCAGCACTGGCACACCAAATGCTGAAGCAGTTAACATGAGTAGGCTTCTGCTTGTTTCAAACTAGTGTTTGAGACGCAAATGACTGTAAATATTTGCAAATAGGCTACACACTAATCACTCATTTTTAAAACACAGTGGGAGGTCTGCGCTCATGGCGATTTATAAATATTTGGTTTATAAAGACGAAATGCAAATTGTTAATGAACAATTCATGTAGAGGTTAGCTAAAACAAATGTTTTACATGTTACATATTCCAAAGAAAATGTGAGTAGCACTTATTGTTACAGCAACAACAATAACAACAACAACAACAAAACATGTAAAAAAATAAGGCTCAATGTACTGTATTAATATGAAGGAATTTTCCAGACTTTTTTTTTTTTTTTTTTTTTTACAGATGTTTTGAATTTTTCATTTAATTTTTGTGTTTGTGTTTTATGGTTAATGGAAATGTCAGTAAAAATGTAATAGTGTAAGGTCTGTTTTTGGTTTTGTTTCAGGTTCTTGTTTTCATGTCTTTTATTTTGAAGTTTAGTCATGGTTCCTGTTTGTGTCATGTTTCCCTTGCCCTCATGGTTCTTTGTGATTGGTTCTCTTGTTCTATGTGTCTTGTTCTGATTGGTTGTTTCATGTCATGTGACCCTCATAGTTTTCTATAAGTTGCCATGTTATTGCCTTGTTGCCTTGTCATGTATTAACGTTGTAACCTGCTGTTGGTGAGTCTAGTTTGTTTCATGCTAAGTCTGTTCCACACCAAGCCTGTTTCATGTCAAGTCTGTCTCAAGTCAAGTCTTCATTTGTTTGGATGCACTTTGTAAATAAACTGCACTTGGGTTCATAACTACGCTCGCCTTCAGTGGACTCGTTACAAATAGATAATGAAAATTGCCATTATATATTTTTTAACAATGTATTTTAGTATAATTGAGATTTTTTTTTAAATGTATTTTAATTTTATTCATTTTTATTTAATTCGTAATGGTTATTTTAATAAAAGTATTATGTCAAAGATACTTAAGTTTTTATTTTAATATTTTTCCATTTTAATTTATTTAATTTTAGTAATTTAGTGTATTTTTGTCATTTTTATTATTTGTTATATTCATACTGTGCTTTTTATATTTTTCAGTTTTGATTTTTGTAGTTTTAGTGCATCAAGTTAAAATAATGAAATTTAGAAATGTTTCATGACAGCTAGCTGTAATAAAATAAGTAAACGCTTTTTTTGTAGTTAACACTTTTTTTCAAGTAAGGATTTGATTTTATTTTGTTTTGTTTTGTTTTGTTGGGGTTATTATTTTTATTTATTTTTTTTACCTCACTGCTACCTTGCTGCAATGTTGTCAGTGATTTCTAAGGTGTTCTTAGTGGTTTAGAGCAGTGGTTCCCAAGCTGGGGTCCGCGCCCCCCCTGAGGTCACAGCAGGGGCGCGGGAGCAGATATACTTTGAGGTAGGGCTGGCCGATAAAACAATAACTATAATTATAGTGATATAATTTTCCTCGATAAAACAAGTTTGATCAAGATTTGATTTAATGTTTATCCACCAAAAGCGGAACAAAACAGCTCCACTCTCTGATATAAACTAGTATCAGTCAATATCAGTCAACTGATATAAACTAGTTTAAATCCAGATGAAACAGCGCTGACAAACAGCAGAAAAACACTATGTGCAACGATACAGTCAGAAGACTGCTTCAATCTACAAATCGCCATCGTTTACCATGGATTTATTGTAAGAACACTAACTGCACCATGGTGTTGTGGAAGAAATGTGGGATATTTATATTGAATTTATATTTATGTAGACATGTATTAAATGTATTAAAGGAGTAATGGAATGTAATTACAGTATATTTGTGATTAAGCTATAGCGTTTGTGCATTTATACTAAATGTATTTGGACTACTGTTTTTCATAGGCTACCTAGAAACCATGTAGTTGCATTTTTACCACAGTATTGAGGTGCTATATGTGTGGTTTTAACTCTGGTTATCATGATGTAAATGTATGTTACTATGGAAGAACAATGGTTAATTTTAATAAAACTCAAACAGTCAGAAAATTAAATTTCACCATATAAAAAAGAAGGTTGTTACAATTTTTGCAGATGTTACTGGTTTTGATACTGAACATAAATTTACATCTGCATCCTAACTCAAAAACTACTTCTACTGTCAACTCAATGTCAAATGTGCATTTCTAAGAGATAAAAAAAATGTATATTATTTTTGCATATATATATAAATGCACAAATGCTATAGCTTATACACATGGGCATTGATAAATAAAATATGGGGGGTTGGGCTCAGATTATCATGTGTATGTAGGGGGGGGCCCATGAAAAAAAGTTTGGGAACCACTGGTTTAGCGCATAATGCTATAAGGTGGTTGTTTATTGAATCAAGTTAAAAAAAATACCATTTTTAAGTTATTCAGGTTCCTCTTTAATATAATTCTAAGAGATTTTGTTGCCATGTTATTGCCTGCTAGATATACATTTTTAGTCTGATCTTTTGGTAAAGCTTGATCTGTTTTCTGCCTTTCAAAAAGTTTAATTACTGGAATTTGGAGTAGAAGTTCAGTTCCTAACCATACGGGTGAGGATTAGTAAAAGTGATCCTTGCTCTAGCAAGCACCACTAATTACGATTTCTGATATTGAGCTGCTGTCAAATCCAGCAACGTTTTGGATGTACCAACATCTCAATCACATGCAAAGGAAATTTTCCAAGCTGTATAGCACGCAGAGATACCAGATGTATTTTGAGCCGGTGCCTGGCCCACTGCCCGAGGTCTTTGGAGTCAAGCTTCAATGATAATGTTCACTTTCTCCATAAGTTCTCGAACTTCTCATGATGAATGCTTTAGTCTTTGCTCCAACTTCAACAGTGCAGCAAAAAGTACTAAAAAAAAAAAAAGTCTGACTGTCATCACATTAGATAAAAAATATAATTATAAAGAAACCACACAAGCACAGATTTCAAGCAAAAAAGATAAAACAATAGTTGAAAATAAAGATAAAAAGCATTGTTACTTTGTGAAACATTCAGAGTGAATGTGATAAAATACACCTTTGGTTACTGTGGCAAATCAGCAGTTAATTAAAATCATAGAGCAAAAACGATGAAGAACAGTGAAGTGAAGAGAAAAGACCTGGCAGCATTTGCCACTTGATGTTTTGTTATTTAATGCAATAAAATTCATACATTTGTCATTGTTTACACATATTCTATATTATAGTACTTTTTTTTGTAAATTTCGTTATATGCTGAAATGTACATAATAGCACCATCTAAAACTTGAGCAGCAGAGCGGTAGTATTATTTACAGCTACAGAAATTACAGATGTAAAATATTTAAGGATACTTAATCTCAGAATAATCATATATTAATAAATAAACAGAATTTCATAGATTAAGGACTTGTAAGCAATTGTACGTCTGTAAATATATTTATATATAAATCATTTATATGTCAGATGCAGAATCACTTAGATTCTATAGCTTTATTTTAATTATTGTTTATTTTAGTTGAAGTTTTAGTAATTTTGTTATTTTTATTTTTATTAGTACTTTTTAATATGTCTTCATAGATTTTATTCATTTTTATTTCAGTTTTAGATATTTTAGTATATCAAGTTTAACTAAATAAACATTTTTTATTTTATTTCATTTAATTTTATTTATTTATCTATTTTTCTGGTTAGACAAAGTTTTTTAAGCAAATGTGAGAAAATGTATGTGTGATGGAAACACATTTTACATAAACTAGAATGCATATGAATATTTATGAATGAATGACTATTTATTTTATATTGCATTGGTAAATTTTGGAGCCACTAAATGCTAAATGTTTATATTCACGAAAATGTGACATTAGTTGTCATTATGTGTGACATTATGTGTCCTTTAGTTGCTAATCTTTGGGACTATATGCACACACACAGAACATTTTTGTTTTCTGACAGATAAAAGAAGAAAACAAAAGTAAATGTCCAAAGAGACTGCAGGGTCTAGAGTCATTTGACAATAATGTATTGCTGCTGATAAAAGCCCATATTGTAAACCTGATGAGTGTCTTCAGAGTGGGAATAAATTCACGGAAAGAGAGTTTGAAAAGGATTTGGTCTTCATTTGGCTGGGGTAAGCAGTAAAATACAGCAGGGTTGACTGGGTCTCAAATTGGATGCATCAGTCTCATAAAGGAAGGGAAATTGTGTTGGTTTCTTTCTTGATATGCAGAGAGGTGAAGGGCAGAGGAAGAGGAGGAGGTCATGAAAGCTTCTCACATCTCTCTTTCTGCTTTTCGACTGGATTTTCGGTAACTGTCTGTTTTGTGGTTGTCTGGTGAAAGGGTTATTTCAACAGGACAAACTTCGGGTTGAGTTTTTAGAATGGTAAAAAGAGCTCTAGAGGACGACCGCATGTGAAAGCATATCCGGAGGATCAATTCACCTTCATAAATGATCCATTATCTGCTTCCATGCATGTCAGGAGTTTTGAAGTCTGACGTCAAAGCTCTTAATGTCTTAATTCTCTAAATGAATCATTTATATTTAATCCACTGTAGTTTCTTTAGTGCCCAATTCTAATGATCAAATTATATTGGTGTTTATGCAACCCTGTTAGTGCATACATTTCCCCAAAAATAAATTATTTACTATTGGCAAGTAAATAATCTCATTTTTAGGGGTTCAAGCGCGTAGCGCTGAAACCCTATTGTAATTGTTAGAATGGTCACGGATGAGCGATTTCCAGGTAAAACTGATCGTGCAGACCAAACCGTAAGTCGTAGAGACTTGAAACTTGGAGGGATGGTAGTACTCACAAGGCCTACAACATGACCGAGGCTCGCCCCAATCGGCCTGACGGGGGCACTACAGCGATCGAAAGCGCGAAATCGCTCATAACTCCTAAACCGTCCGTCGCAGGCTCAAGTGCCTCATGTCACTGGAATCCTTGGACAAAACGCATGCCTCAGATTTGATTGTGAGTCTTGCGAAATTTTCGGGTATTTCGCATTTTTTGCAAAACCTACTTTTGCGAACTAGTCCTAGGTTTTTCACCCGATCAGAACCAAACCAGTGCAGAAATATTCTCTGGAGAGTGAATATCAATAATTATCAAAAAAAAGTTGAACTTTTGACTCACGGTCGCAAAGGTCACCAAAACGTTCGTAAGTGGCGGGGCCACTTTTGCTAAAATGGCTATAACTCATGAACGGAATGAGATATCTTCACCAAACTTGGTACACATGTGTATGAGCTCAGTCTTTGGTCAAGTAAAAAAAAAAATTGCGCGTCTTGGCCACTTGGTGGCGCTATAGTATGGAAAAAAACATAGAAACAGCTATAACGACACAACCATTAGTCCGATCGACTTGAAAATTGGTATGCAGTGTCTTTGTCAAAAGTAGCACAAGTGTCTATGAGGACATTCGCGTATCCCAAAAAACATGGCCGCCATCGGCCAATGAAGTTTGAGCACCTATTAGACATGGTTAACAGAGGTCGATCGGAACGAAACTCGGTGGTCATGTTCGACTCGTGGCCCTAAAGGTCTGTAAGAAATTTGAAATAAATCGGCCATTAGTTGGCGCTAACGAGTGTTTTTGGCTCTGTAATCACGTGGTGTTTCACACACCCACACAATATGCATATCATTTGATAGATCTCCTCATTTTGCACAACTTTGCCTCAAGAACCCTTGCTGTCAATCAAATAGTTCATTAAATATTCAAAAATAGGTTAGAAACCTACTTTTGGGAACTAGTCCTAGGTTTTTCGCTCAATCTTGATCAAACCACTGCAGTGAAATTTAGCACTTTCCTGCAGCTCAAATAGTAGATCATGGCGCTAGCAATGCCAACATCATGGGTTCGATTCCCAGGGAAAGCAAGGGCTGATAAAATGTAGAAACTGTAACTTGAATGCAATGTAAGTCGCTTTGGATAAAAGTGTCTGCTAAATGCATAAATGTAATAACGAGATCATTTAGTAAACGGGCATGGCCAAATATACCCAAAAGCCTATAAAACGAAAACTCAAAACTTTATGAAACTTGGTGAAAACGTGTCAGACGACTCTTAACAACCATACAAAGTTTCACAGAGATCAGACCATAGGTGGCGCTATAACAGTTAAAATGGCCTCAAAAACACAATATTTCTGTTTAAAATGACTTCAAATTGGAGAACATGTTCATATATTCACACAAACACATGACCTTCATATCATATGATAGATCTCCTCATAATGAACAACTTTTCCTCAAGAACCATTGCTGTCAATCAAATTGTTCATTAAATATTCACAAATATGTTAAAAACTTACTTTTGCGAACTAGTCCTAGGGTTTTCACTCAATCTCGATCAAACCACTGCAGTAATATTCTCTGGACTCTCTAGATCAATAATTATCAAAAAAAAAAAAGTTGAATTTTGTCCTTTGGTTAGCTATAATGGGGTTATTTAGAAAAGGGGCGTGGCCACATACACCCAAAAGCCTATAAAACCTAAACGAAAACTCAGAACTTTACAAAACTTGGTGAAAACAGGTGACTGATGACTCTTAACAAGCATGCAAAGTGGCACTATAAATGGCACTATAGCAGTCATAAATGTTAAAAATCATCATATGTCTTTGGTAAATTACCTGCATTTGCCCAAAATGCAATTTTTAATCATTGATTTAGGTGGTTACAGCCATGTTAACACAAAATATTTTTCCTTATGTGCTTAAATGCCTTAAGTGCTTGAACCCTGGTAGAAATGGGGTGTGTGTGTGTGTGTGTGTGGGGGGGGGGGTAATTGATCAATAGCAACCAAAGAAATATTTGTCAAAAAGAAACCTCTACTGAGTGACAGCTTAATTTAAGGCTAAAAATACAACAGTTACCATTATTTAAAATAATTAATTGAATAATTTGTTTGTTTGTTTGTTTGTATTCATTTATTTTATGTTTATTTAATGCTTAGTGTGTGTTTTTTTTTCAAGTCAAGTCCAATATAGTATACATGTAGTATAAATCACAAGACAAATAAAAATATAATATTAATTCATTTGATGCTGGTATTGATGATTAACATGTTCTTACATTTAAGCACCAGACTTTAATTATATATATATATATATATAATTATAAATATATATAATTTCTGTCTCTGTTTGTGTACACTGTCTGAGATAAAATATTCTTTATTATTTACTATAGTAAATATTGTGGTGGTTATATTATGCAACCCTATTACTGCCTATATTTCCCCCCAAAAAAGCTATTTCCCCAAAAATCCCATTCAGTTTTTTTCAGTTTTTACCAGTGCTGTAGTGTTGATAGTGATTTTTATTTTCTAGCAATAAATATTAGAGTGTGTTTTTTGTAATAGTTTAGATTATAAATCAGAAGACAAAAAAAAAACATAGTCTTTATTTGCACACTCTTAAAAATAAAGGTGCTTAAAAAGGTTCTTCAAGTGATGCCATAGAAGAACCATTTTTGGTTCCACAAAGAAGCATTCAGTCAAAGGTTCTTTAAAGAACCATCTCTTTCTTACCTTTTTATAATCTGAAGAACCTTCTTTCGCCACAAAGAACCTTTTGTGAAACAGAAAGGTTCTTTAGATGTTAAAGGTTCTTTATGGAACCATTTAGACAAAAAGGTTCTTCTATGGCATCTTGAAGCACCTTTATTTTTAAGAGTGTATTATTGTTGTGCTTTCTAATATTTATGCACAAGACCATTCAGTGTTGTATTTAAAAAAAAAAAAAAAAAAGACTTCATTATTTGTAGTTTCTTATTTATTTTTTGTTTGTGTACCCTATACCACATCTTTCTGTCTCCATCTTTGCAGTTCTCTACTGAACGCTGTGCTGTGGTTGTCTGGTCTAAAGTATTATTCCAAAAGGACAAAGCTTGGTCTGCTTTGAGTCTTTAGAATAGTAAACAAAGCTCTAGAGGACGACAAGTATGAAAGCATATCTGGGGGATCAATTCGCCCTCATTAATGATCCCATTTCTGCTTCCACACTTGTCAGGCCTTTTGAAGCCTGTTGTCTCTCTGGCCAAACACTGAAAAAAGCTGCAAGCTCTATCTGCGGCCATAGAAATAAGAAGCAACTTCTGTTTCTTGCTCTCTCTCGTACACCCGAACACACTCTCGCTAATTAAAGCTGTCAGGAGTACTGATAAAAGTACATCACGCAGAGATGTCCCAATGTTTTAACAACAACAGCCATTAACTGCTCCACGCTTCCCGAAATCTTAGTGATAAAAGAGAAGCCAGACACACGAGGAGGAGAATCATAATTTTCCAGTACAAAAGGAAGCCAAGTCATGGGGTACAATGACACGTCTTCCAAAATGACGACCTTCCTGCGTTTGATCACATTGCGGAAAATGCCAAACATTGTTGCGTTTCAGCGGCCTTAATCACAATCACTGATTGGTGTTCTTTATAAGGGCTTTCTGGAATGCAATCAGTTCCGCTAAATCCTGTAAATGGAACCTTAATTGTTGCCCAACAGATATTTCTGAGGTGCTTAAAATTAATTGCTCAGATTAATGTGATTTATTTATTTGCATGAGGTCTGTAGCTGTGCAAGAATTATTTCAAATATTCAGTGCAAAGGGTGTGGAAGTGGAATGGCTAAAGGGTTAGTTCACATGGAAATTTTTTTCCCTCATGTGGTCTCAAAACTGTATGATTTTCTTGCTTTTACAGAACACAAAAGGAGATGCATTATGCCAGGTTTGATGTTACTGGTTGTCAAATATTTCACATCCAAGTATGAATTTGCAGAAGGTTTTTTAATGACATGAGGTAAATGATACTATGTAATTGAGAATGATTTTTATTTATTTTTTAGAATTTTTATTTTATTTTATTTACTGCATTGGATTGCATTGCATTTTAGTGCATTTCATTTTATTGCGTTGTATTGCATTACTAGAAAACACAATTGTATTTGAATGTATTTAAATGTATTTAAATCAGGATTTTTTACCAGTATTTAGGAACGTCGCAAATGTTTTGTTCAAAATAAATATTTAATTAAGATTATATATTTAAAAAACATAATTATTCAGTACAAATACATATTCATTTAAACATTAAAACAATAAAAAAAATTTTTTTTTAATAAAATAAAAAAAAAAATCATAAAAGATATTGGTAACGCTTACTTAAAGCCTTTATGTATAATACATTATATAGAGTTATTAGAGGGTATAATCCATTATAGTTATTAATAATGTGCATTGCAATACATTATATATTGTCGTAAATAATCATAACCAAATTTAAAATGCATAGTGTAACAATGAATTGCTAAGTGTTATAATGTATTGTGATTATTCATGAGATTGTAATGCATTATAATCTACATTACAAGGCATAATTAATGCATTAAAACTACTGCTATAATGCATTATACTTAAAGGCTTTTAGTGTCACCAAAATATTTAATAAATATTTTTTCAATACAAATGTAATCAAAATATTTTGTTTAATCAAAATAATTGTGTATTTAATTAAACAATCAATCAATCTGAGAAGCAAGAGACAAAAAGTCCCTGTTTGCTCTCCATGTCTATTTTTTCTTTAATCAAGAAACACAAACCAGCTATAAAGGAGTTCACACAATACTAGTAAGACAATTCAGACTGTAAGTTGTCTTTGTCTAGTTCAATTCTCTAAGCACAGAGTTGTGAGTAAATTTACTGTATGCTACAGGCTAATGAAATGTACACTGTCTAATCCTTTTTTTATTTCTAATGGGAAATACATCAGACTCAACCTGTAAACAAACCACAATGAATCACATACTGAACACAACAGCCAAAAGTGTATGACAAATCTGACACGCTGAAAGACAGAACAACGCTGTGAAATCACTATGACAAAGATGGCATTACACGTTACATTTTCTCACAGCTTCTGCAGGCTTATGTAATATTGATCCGGCTGTCGCACTGTTAATGCAAGGACATACCAGACTAGAGCAGAAAGACACTGATTACCCACGAGGCCGTCTGATTATCTAACGGATCTCTTCCTGTTTTGAGTAGCGCTCTAATTCACTCTCTTATATCTAAGAGTCCTATTATTAGTGTAGCCATGCAAGTCTGTTTGTAAGTCTTTACTATACAGGAGTCATTTCTACATAGTGTAAAATATGAATTGCACATTTCAGTTATTCCAGTGTTTTATAGGAGCTGTTTACAATTATCTATCTATCTATCTATCTATCTATCTATCTATCTATCTATCTATCTATCTATCTATCTATCTATCACAAAATTCTTTAAAACAAAATAAAATGTAAAATAAAATAATTAACTAATTTGTCAATGTGAGAATGTGACCACCGACATCAAATACTGTTGTTAAATTAATGAAATTTTAGAAGCACAAAAAAGCATAAACAACCATTAATAAACATTAAAACATGATTAAATTAATACCTTATTGGTCTCATACATGTGCTAGGTTCATTTAGAAAGGGACAAAAAAACGACTGAGGTGAATCAATAAATTATGAATAATTTACTGCTATATTTAATCATGTAATCAATAAAAAAGTAACGGTAATCTGTAAGGCATTGTGGGGTGGTTGTAATCATTAAGTAATGATTTTCTCATGACTAGATATGTATTTGGACTTTTAACGTTAAAACAAACAAAATCATAGTAAACCATGTCTTGAAACTCAAGACAAGGGTCATAAATAGTGAATAAACATTTCTTAAATTCTGAATCTACCTGGAAACTGAAGTGCAGCAGAAATAACTTTCTCGGCCTACTGGCTCTGCCATTTCTGCCTTTTGCCAGCAGGTCTCAGTTACGTTGTTTTGACTGTTTTGAAGGCAGACTCTCATCCAGCATGACTGCTGTCCCATACGTCGCTGGAGGCACAGCTGTGAAACTGCACCTTGTGTGCTCACTCTGTGCATGCTTGAGAGTCTCTGATACAGTCTGACAACAACACAGCTTTCCCTGCATGCAAGGGGCACTTTTAGCTTTCATTCGCCTGACATACAAATATGTATAGTACACATACCTGGGCTGCTTGTGTACAGCTCATACCATCAGAATCCATTTTCAACCTCCACTGATTCATTTATGCAATCTTCTGTATACGTATCCAAAAACACCTTCACTTGAACCTCTGCTTTTTACCCTGAAAAACTAAACATTTAAGCTGTTCTTTGCATACAATGAAAACTGATCAAACCACAGGGTGAAAATAAATATATAAATAAATATTGGTAATAATAATATTATTATTATTATTATTATTATTATTATTATTATTATATTTAAGATATTGTATTTTATAACTTTAATGTGGTATTCCAAGGCTGTTCAGTAAAATCAATAATAATAATAATAATTATTATTATTATTATTGTTATTGTTATTATTATTATTATTATTATTATTATTATTATTATTATTATTGTTGTTGTTGTTGTTGTTATTAGTATTAGTATTATACAATGGAGTGCTAATAAAATAACAATAACAACAAAAACAACAACAACAACAGAAAGACCCGAAACTAGGCCTGAATCGGTAAAACTTTTTTTTTTTTTTTTTTTTTTTAAGAGACTCAAGTGTAGAAAAACCCTCTGTTATAACCAGAAGTGACCTTTGGTTAGTAATGAAAAATGAGGAAAATTAATCTGAGTTGGAAACTACCCATCTTTCTCACATGTTTCCTGATCTGTGCATAATTTCTGGCTCACCATATGGTTGACTTTATATCAGTGATGTCTCATCCTTTTTGCTAATAAATACTGTACCGTTGCTGTATTGTATTACAAAAAGATCGATTGTATGAAGAAGCTAGTCCTGATATCTTAACACAATACTATGAGACTGTTTTACTTTCCGTTTACGGTCTAGCAGACACAAATTAAGTCTGCAGTGTGTTCGTTTATTGCCTTTAGCACGCATGAGGCATTCACAATCCAAGTGTCATTCAAGACAGCATATCCTCAAGTCAAATGTCAAGTTGAAGTCATAAAACAAAGAGTATTACGACCTTAATGCATTTCCCCTAATGCAACCGCACTTAAGACACCCAAACTCACTCTGCGTTACTTCACTAGTTGATTTTTCCCAGACTCGACGACTGACAACCCACATTTGCCATGTTGTTTTCAACCACCCCGACTGTGTTAAAAAAGCCACATAAATAACGGCTGTTCCACACCATTACCATGTCAGAAACAAAAGCTCCAGACGGCTGAGTTTCACCGTTACCACTGTAGCATCTTCTCCAAAACATATCAATTTGTTTGTGCTTATTGTGATGTTTATTCACCACTTGATGTGCCTGTCAAACTCCTAACCTGGACAGAAAGATGATATAGTTTCATAACACATCCCACACTCAAGAAATCGGTGAGCATATGACACGTCTCTCAAGGAGAGCCGTAGGCCCTTCATAACTTTATGATCTATAAGGCACGGGGGACAAAAGATAATTAAAGGAAAAACAGTGCAACTTTCAAAGACAGTGATGCCGGAGCGGGAACTGTAGCTAGTAAGTTAGTAGTGGAAAAATACTCGCAGAAATCCCCGAGACTCACTAGCTCCCCACAGGATTTACCGTTAGCCCGACCATGGAATGATGAAAACCCAGCGGACCGAAGGCCATGGAAACATGGAAATAGAACAGAAAAGACAGAGACAAGTACAACAAGAAGTGCCGTGTAGTTCTTGTCCTTTCTCAACGGGTTGGTTGAAGGATAACTTTGCCGTTCCAGCTGGAGTGCTTTCAGCTCCAGTTCAGGGCAGAAAACAAGGTATTCTGTGACTTCTCTATAAGCCGGGTGATACACATTTGTCTTGAAATATCTGGGTCTTGGGGTTGGGAGAGTTTGTACTGGCCATGATTTATGATCTAATTGGGCCTGTCAAGAACAAGCCTAGATCATATTTCACCACCAAAATCAAAAGAAAGAAATAGGTAATTATTTTTGCATAAATATAAAGGACCTGTTTTCAAAGGCCATAAAGATTATTTTCATGACAATTATGTACCTAAAATTCTGAAAATAAATCAATAAAATAAATAAATTAATAAATAAATTATTTATATATATATATATATATATATATATATATATATATATTTAAGGGTGAAATATGGGTACAAATGATTTTAACATCACATTTTCTAATTTTAAAATCAAATCAAATACTTGCAATAAAAAGTAAAACATTTTCTATCAATGACTGCTAATGCTTAGGACTCTCACAAAGGCAAAATTCAAAGAATGCATGCTGGCAACATCAGACATTGATTTATGACTTAATGACTTTATGATCTAACTAGCATTACAATGAGGGCTCTGGTAATTTTCAGGCCCACAAACAAAACACTTTCCAAGGTGGAGGAGGACTCGAACTGAAATCGATGTAGGAAGGTAAGACACAATACGCTAAAAATAGTTATCTGAAATGGCTCTACTGTTCTGAATAAAAAACAAGGGGACTGTGAATATGAATAAATTCACACAGGATGTTGAAGATTGACTGTTTCAAACTGGTTCCATTGGAAACACTGCTGAGCTTTATATTCATGCAGAAAACATCAGAATCTTGTTTCTGTGAATGCACTAAATCAAAGCTCAATAACAGACTTTAACTTGAATAAAGTGAGAGAAAAATGAAAGGAAGGATGCAACATCATCTAAAACTGGAATTGGATACTAGCCTATAGGGCTGGGTTCGATTTCTCAATTTTAACAGATTTTCATTCTGACGAACTGATGGATTCCTAAACATCAAAAATGGATCTATTCTGTTTTCAGTTGATGTGTGACAAAACTTAATCAAGCATTATTTGTTGCAAGCCTCTTATCTAAAAAAGGTTCTGCTTTTTAAATGAAACAGAGTCTCAGCTTTCAAATTCAAATTTTAATATGAAATTCAAACAATAAATACTGTTTTGGCACTCTTTAATGTGGCGTAACAGATTTAGCCACCTCAGTTCAAGCGGTATGTCAACCGATCAGCTCTTCATCTTTACTACCAGTTACTGCATGAAATGAACATGAAAACATCAGAAGGTATGCTGAAAGAAACAGTACATCTTACCGAAATGTATCGTGTCTCAAGTAATGTCACTCAGATGTCAATAAAACAGCTTGTAAACAGTATGTTACATTTATCTCAGAAAAGCCTTTCAATAACCATAAACTGGATAGCTAGTAAGAAACATGAACTCCAGAAAGGAGCATTTTGCTAAATATATGCACTATATTACATTTTCATTCTCTTTTTAATTAACCTCTTTTTCAACATTTGATGTATGTTTGAATAAATCCGTCATAAAAAACTAATTATGACATCCACTGTTTAAATGTTTCTATTTCAACAACAAACTGAGATAGGAACATAATTATATAATAAAAAAATATTATAATATATTTTTTTATTATATAATACACGTTTATTATACAAATTTCCTTAGGTGCAATTTAAATGTTTGTTTACATATCACTTTAATATAGTAATGTACCAACATGTACATTATTTATATATCCAAATGCATCAGTGCTGAATCAAACTGACTCAAAATCAAAAAAATCTAATCGCAAGCTTGTGAATCTAAATTAAATCGGAAAATTTGTCTCAATACCCAAGCCTTTAGCTGAGTATGTACTGCATACTGCCATTTTGCTATTACAAAATAGACTATTAAGAAAGAGAAACCTTTCAAGCATTACTATGCCATACTGTACTTTGATGATTGGCATCTGGTTATGAATAACAGAGATGTTAAAAATATGCTTTGAATGCATTGCATAAGTAAGAAGGTGAGTAATAGCATAATACTATGCTACACTGTTGTTACTCACTACACTGCAAGTGTACTTTTATGACTTTCATCCGTTTATGGTCTAGGTATAAATAACAGAGAGGTTATGAATGAATGAATGAATGAATGAATGAATGAATGAATAAATAAACTCTGGTACACTACTGTTATTTACTACATTGCTTTTTGCAAATGAATGAATAAATAAATATTCTGTGAGAAATATTCCATTTCATAGGACCATTTCCACTTCCATTCCACTTCATAAATCCATTTTTTGACAATATTAAAAATAACTGGATCTGAGTTTAACAATGGAGTTGCACACATGCTTAAAGAGACGTACGTGTAGGTTCTTCTATCTGCTTTTCTTGGCACGAAACCCCACTATAACACCCTGAATTCTTCTCTGTCCAAAGACAATGCAATATGTTCAGCGAACAAAACAACAACCCTGTTTATTCAGGCTCCAGCAAGCACTCAGCCAGCATTAAAATAAAGCGGTGCCACCCACAAGCTCAACTGTCTGAGAAATCAAATCTCATTTGGTGCATACAGTAGATCACATGTGTGGATCAGAGATATGAGCTATTCTCTTCGACAAAGCATCAAGCGTGGTATTGAGGAAACAGGCCTGTCATTGATTATTCCTCAGCAGACTTTCAGGCAGCGGTCGCAGCTCTGGCCCAAGGCTTGCTTTGCGGATCAAGACGGGCCTCGGTGAGCCGAGGAAACCGAGTGAAACTAGCAGAGCTTCCTATTAGACCTCTGAAGCATGCTGGGGGGCTCATAAATAGACTTGTACCTGCCCTGACAGGCCAACCCTCTATATTACTCTCAAAGGGGGAACAAAGTTGGCCTTTACTCTATAGCACCACACGACGCTGTATTGTTACGTTTGCGCTTTCAGAAGCAAAGAGCCGAGGTTGACGTCTGCGACACAGCTTGAATGAAAACATCAAACAGAAATATGGAGAAGGAAGCTGAAGTAGAAATACTTTAACACCATAAACTTTGAAGACTTCTCTACGAGAGGCCTTGAGTCTTTCATACAGATTCAGCATGTGCATGTTGTATTCGAGTCCTTTAGTAGTTATTTTATTCCCATGGATTGTTTTACGTTCAAAGCCTTTGCAAAATACAGATGAATGCACACATAGCAGAACGAGTTTCATTCATAGAAGCTTTCTTACGCACAGTCGATTGTTTTATTCAATCCAGTATGACTGGCATGGTTTTGTTGCTTTATCCACTTTGAAATGAATAAAGATATTATATGAATGGTATGAAAACAAACGCACCATTGTATGTGATTTTTACTTGAAATTATGACATTGAATTTTCACTCACAAGACCACCTTTCTTTAGACCAGTGGTTCTCAAACCTGTCCTGGAGTTACCGCAGCCCTGCACATTTTGTATGTCTCCCTTATGTATCACACCTGATTCAACTCACCAGCTCATTAGTGAAGACTGCAAGACCTGAAGTGGGTGTAACAGATATAGGGAGACATACAAAATGTGCAGTGCTGGGGGTACTTCATGGAGAGGTTTGAGAACCACTGCTTTAGACCATGATAGACCAACTCTGTTTTTTTTTTTTTTTCTTACTTCAAATAGGTCCTATAAGTAATTAGAAACGAGGCTATTGCATTTAAAATGTGTGATATGCAAAATATGAAGAAATGCATGTGGTGATTACAGTATTAATGCTTGATAACATTAATAAAAATCATTCATTGTTAGTTTATTTTAGCTCATGTCCAATAAAAATATATTAAATACAACTTTTTTAAAAAAAAATATATTAGTAAATGTTGAAATGAACTAAGATTAATACATGCTTTGCATTTTCATTGTTAATGTTAACTAGTTAACCACAATCCTGATGCCTTAACTTTTATTATTTATTTTTGCTTTATTGTCCCAGTACTCCAGAAATAGCATTGTGTATCTCCATATTTTCAGAGTCTGTTGTCATATATTCTCTATAAACAAACAGCAGCTGGAAACTATAAGCATAAAGGCACATTTTAAGTCCAAACACCCAGAGTTTTTGTTAGGCTTAACTCGTAATATTCACATAATATTTGACCTCCAATAAATATGTTCGTCTTACGTGATTGTTTTCCTCTGATGGGATGGAATTAAATTCCCTCACTGATTAACATGTTCACTGTTTCCTCCTAATTAGTCTGCTAATTGCCCCCTTTCTCAAAAATTCATCTGTGCATTCGATTGGTATTGCACACAAATGAGTCCTTGTAGGTCCGATTGAATGGGTCCCATCTGTTAGAATAATGGAACGTTAAACTATGTGATAATTACAAAAATACAGGCATATAATTTAACACTATGACCAACATTTGGTTGAGTGTAGAAATAGAAATGTGCAATTATTATTATTATTATTTTCTGTACACACGCTCTTTCATTCCTCACCTTCTAGATCTTCATGTTGCATAAAACATATAGACCGAGAGCCTCAATCTCTCTGCAGCGTTTATCAGAGCAAGCTAGCATTTTAAAAGGTCAAAGCCATTTCCACTTGATTTTTACCACCCAAACGTAATATAAACATTTCTTACAATAAACATGAGTTTCATATCTGTTTATTCCTGTTCTGTTCAATAAACTTGTGATTTTATATCTGCGTATCTCCTTGGACTTGGTAAATATATTTATTTCTATGACCTTAGCCAGTACTTGTTTCTTTTTTGGCTACAGAAGCTCCAGCCACTGTGGAAAGAATTCTAAACCTCAGAGTGCAAACGTTTTGCAAACCTTCCTAAAAGACACTTCTTTTTGATTTTTAATATACCTGTCAAAATATCTTTAGCTTTCCAGGTTGCCTGTGACATCACTGTAATATTTCCAACATATTTTATCTATCTATCTATCTATCATGCATCCATACATCCACCTATGTATCTATCTATGTATCTATCTATGTATCTATGTATCTATCTATCTATCTATCTATCTATCTATCTATCTATCTAGCTACACTCTAAAAAATGCTGGGTTAAATACAACCCAGCGCTGGGTAAAATATGGACAGAACCATTGATTGGGTTGTTTTGACCCAGCGGTTGGGTTACTATCCAGAAGGTTGGGTTAAAATTTTTACCCAACTGCTGGGTCAAAACAACCCAATTGCTGGTTCTGTCCATATTTAACCCAGCATTTTTTAGAGTGTATCTATCCATCCATCCTGCTATTATCCATCTATCCATCAATCCCTCCATCCATTCATCCAACCAACCATCCACCCATCATTCATTCATCCATCCTGCTATTATCCATCTATCCATCCGTCCCTCCATCCATTCATCCAACCAACCATCCACCCATCATTCATTCATCCATCCTGCTATTGTCCATCTATCCATCCGTCCCTCCATCCATTCATCCAACCAACCATCCACCCATCATTCACTCATCCATCCTGCTATTATCCATCCGTCCCTCCATCCATTCATCCAACCAACCATCCACCCATCATTCATTCATCCATCCATCCATCCAGCCAGTCATCCTGCTATTATCCATCTATCCATCCATCCCTCCATCCATTCATCCAACCAACCATCCACCCATCATTCATTCATCCATCCATCCATCTATCCATCCATCCATCCAGTCATTAATCTATCATCCATCCATCCTATCTGTCTGTCTATCTGCTTGTTCAGTAAAACGATGCACATCAACATTATGCATAATTATGTCTTCACAGAGAATCATTTATATGAATCAGAGTTAATTTTTCATTATAGTTTTTATTTAAACGCAACACTCTGTATATTTAATGTTTGTCAATAAATAAATAAAACATGCCCTTTTTGATAAGGTAAAACAATCCCCAAAGCAAAGGATTTATGTTCTAATTTACTACTTTGTAAACTTTAATTATACTCTTTTTACGGTTCTATTAAAGTGTGCTTTTATCTACTGAGCTGTGGACTGTATCTATATGAGATAATAACAAAGAAATGGTTCACTCAAACATCACATTTCTGACATCATTTAGTTACCCTCAGGTTTGCGTATTAATGCAACAAGAATGAATATGTAAATGAGATAAATTATATATATAAATTGTTTTCCAGATTTCCACCTTTGAGAAGTCAATTCATAACTAGTTAAATGCAGACCGCGGTTGTGTTCTTTTCCCACTTCTAAATCCACTTCTGTAGATCCTCACTATCTCAAAGTCTTCAAGATAAGCCTCATTTCTAGTCAGGAACAAACGAAGCCACTAACCCTACTAAAAAGGCCATCTCTTTAGGTTTTCCCATTTATCCTCCAAACAATTAATATGTGATCTGGGGGTGGTGCGGCGTTATTCATCTTCAGAGGAAACCACTCTAAGTATGCAATCTTTAGGAGCTTTGTGAAAGATTACATATCGCTGCTTTCATAAAGGCGCCATTACTGTCTGGAGAATAATGGGACCCGCTAATTTGGCGCTTTGACCTTAAGCTGTTCATCACAGAGCGCGGAGATGAGATGACTGTGGCGAGAGAGAGAGCACATTATCGTTTGGCCATAGGGACCGGGAGGCTAATGCTAACATAACACACGGGAGAACAGATAACAGTATTCTCCGAAGACCGAGGCTCGACACCAGTGCTTAGTGGCTAAAGGACCAGTTATTTCCCAGAAAAAAAAAACGGAAAGCGGCAAACAGAGGTGACGGCCTGGATAGCACGGAGAACCAGATATGATCCATACCTACTGGCTAAAGAAATTAACAGCAAAGCATGAGCGGCGAGCAGCTCAGGTGAATGAAATTCAAGCAGCAGGATCCTATTCTGATTGGATAATGCAAGATAAGACACCACTAATGGGGAAAGAGGTGTTCAAACATATAGTGGCCTGCGGTGCTGTTATCATTAATGGAAACTAATAGAAAACATTTTCATTGACATTACTGGGAAAAAAACTGAAACTAAAGTAAAATACATTCTCTTGTGACTCCTGAAATAAATAGCCTCAAATTAACCACACTACCACTGAAAAGATATAGGGGTCAGGAAGATGTTTTTCTTTGAATTATTATTTGAATGAAATAAATACTTTTATTTAGCGAGAGTGCATTAAATTGATCAAAAGTGACAGTAAAGACCTTTATTATGTTACAAAAGATTTCTATTTCAAATAAATGCTAAACTTTCCATTTATGAAATAATCTTGAAAATTAAATGTGTAATGGTTTCAAATCAGCATATTACACTGAACAAAATTATAAACGTAACACTTTTGTTTTTGCCCCCATTTTTCATGAGCTGAACTCAAAGATCTAAGACTTTTTCTATCTACACAAAAGGCCTATTTCGCTCAAATATTGTTCACAAATCTGTCTAAATCTGTGTTAGTGAGCACTTCTCCTTTGCCGAGATAATCCATCCACCTCACAGGTGTGGCATATCAAGATGCTGATTAGACAGCATGATTATTGCACAGGTGTGCCTTAGGCTGGCCACAATAAAGGCCACTCTAAAATGTGCAGTTTTATCACACAGCACAATGCCACAGATGTCGCAAGTTTTGAGGGAGCATTCAATTGGCATGCTGACTGCAGGAATGTCCACCAGAGCTGTTGCCCGTGAATTGAATGTTCATTTTTCTACCATAAGCCGTCTCCAAAGGCATTTCAGAGAATTTGGCAGTGCATCCAACCACCTCACAACCGCAGACCACGTGTAACCACACCATCCCAGGACCTCCACATCCAGCATCTTCACCTCCAAGATCATCTGAGACCAGCCACCCAGACAGCTACTGCAACAATCGGTTTGCATAACCAAAGAATTTCTGCACAAACTGTCAGAAACAGTCTCAGGGAAGCTCATCTGCATGCTCGTCGTCTTCATCGGGGTCTCGACCTGACTGCAGTTCGTCGTCGTAACCGACTTGAATGGGCAAATGTTCACGTTTGATGGCGTCTGGCACTTTGGAGAGAGGTGTTCTCTTCACGGATGAATCCCGGTTTTCACTGTATAGGGCAGATGGCAGACAGCGTGTATGGCATCGTATGGGTGAGCGGTTTGCTGATGTCAATGTTGTGGATCGAGTGGCCCATGGTGGCGGTGGGGTTATGGTACGGGCATGCGTATGTTATGGACAGCGAACACAGGTGCATTTTATTGATGGCATTTGAATGCACAGAGATACCGTGACGAGATCCTGAGGCCCATTGTTGTGCCATTCATCCACGACCATCACCTCATGTTGCAGCATGATAATGAACGGCCCCATGTTGCAGGATCTGTACACAATTCCTGGAAGCTGAAAACATCCCAGTTCTTGCACGGCCAGCATACTCACCGGACATGTCACCCATCGAGTATGTTTGGGATGCTCTGGATCGGCGTATACGACAGCGTGTTCCAGTTCCTGCCAATATCCAGCAACTTCGGACAGACAATGAAGAGGAGTGGACCAACATTCCACAGACAATCACAACAACCTGATCGACTCTATGCGAAGGAGATGTATTGCACTGCGTGAGGCAAATGGTGGTCACACCAGATACTGACTGGTTTTCGGACCCCCCCAATACAGTAAAACTGCACATTTTAGAGTGGCCTTTTATTGTGGCCAGCCTAAGGCACACCTGTGCAATAATCATGCTGTCTAATCAGCATCTTGATATGCCACACCTGTGAGGTGGATGGATTATCTCGGCAAAGGAGAAGTGCTCACTAACACAGATTTAGACAGATTTGTGAACAATATTTGAGAGAAATAGGCCTTTTGTGTACATAGAAAAAGTCTTAGATCTTTGAGTTCAGCTCATGAAAAATGGGGGCAAAAACAAAAGTGTTGCGTTTATCATTTTGTTCAGTGTAAAATGATTTCTGAAGGATCATGTGACACTGAAGACTATAGAGTAATGATGCTGAAAATTTGACTTTGATCACAAGAATAAATTACATTTTTAATATATATTTATTTAGGAAACTGTTCTTTTAAATTGTAACAATATTTCACAATATTACTGTTTACTTTTTTACTGTATATTTAAATGCAACCTTGTTGAGCATAAGAATCTTCATTCAAAAACAATAAAAGGCGTGTATTACTTGAAACCTTGAAAATAGCCTGTCCTGTGAAATTTAATATCATTAAACCTCAAAGGATACAAGTTAGCACATTAACTTAACCCTAAAATAAGAGAGAGATGAAAAACAAACAAACAAACAAACTCAGAACACTCAAATCACACTAAAACTAACAAAAAAGAGAAACTATTTGAAAAAAAAAAAAACATTAAATAAATAAAGAGGGAAAATAAAAACTTAATTAGAAATTCAAAACTATAAAAATCCTGCTTGCAACAACAAATCATTCCTGTGATTGATTTTCAATTAGAGCTGTCAATTTCCCTTTAAAATGTGTCTGATGCAGGTTTGGCCGGTTCAGTTTGATAATCATCTGAAATGACCATCTAATTCACCAATATGAGGCATGTTTCAAGCTCTTTCATGCTGGCTTTGGCCCGTCACCCAGAATTACCAAGCTGGTCAAGCTGGTCCTGCAATAAAAGCTACAACAACAACATATAACCCATCTTGACATTTACACAAGTCCAGACATTACCAAATATTTATTTATTTATTTAAACAGTTGTTTTCTATCAAAATATCTAAAAATCCTTGAAACAAGATGGGTTTATTTAGGGCACAACACTTCATAATATATTATAATATTATAGAAATTATATGTTTAATAAAATTACAAGGAAACAGCAAATGAATAACTAATGTTAATAGTGATAATTATGAAACTCATAATTAATAAGAATACTTAAAACACAGAAATATTACTAAATACAATGCATACTGGGATTATCTTATCCATGAAGAATAAATGAAATGATCCATTAGAATAAAAAGCACTTGTTTGTTTTTTTGTACCTTATATGCATTTTAATCTGTATTTTTGTTTTAAGCAAGAATAAATAAACAATAAATAAATGAATAACATTTTAATATATAAAATAATGACATATCTCCACTCCCTTAAAAAAAATTTTTTTATCAGTAACACTGCATAAAATATTAATATTTGCAATCTATATTGAAATATGAATATTTTATAAAATAATGAAATATCTCCAGACCCTTAAAACAGTCAGTTTATCAGAAACATTGCATACAATATTAAGATTTGTAATCTATATTGAAATTGAGTCTTTAAGTTGCTTTTTTATGCTGTTAATTCGGTGTAAAACTACATTGATTTTATTTTCAGAAATCGCTACTGAATTTCACAAATAATTTCAAAGGAATGGGAAGCACATTGAAATAAACATGAAATTTTGGAGTAGTAAAACTGAAATTGCATTTTCTTTTAAACCATATCCAATAATCAACACATATACATTGTTTCATTAATTTTTAGATATTTTAAATAAGAAATAAGACAAAAACACTCATGAAGAGTGCACCCGATACCTTTATTACCGTAAATATAAATCCCAATAAAGCTGAAATGCTGCTAATGGACCCTGAATTATCATTCTTGAATTCTGGACCTTCAGAGACTCTGTGACAACGCATGTAGTCCCGGACATCATTAAGTGTCCTCTCTGGTGGGAGCCGTGATAAATCCCACCCATTCAAACAGTCATTTAAAACTAGCCTTGTTGTACATTCTCCTGACCTACCCATCCGGCTCCAATCCCAACAACGGTCGACTGATCTAATCTAAGTGACCTACAGCAGACGGGAATTGATAGGCGTTCCTAGTGAGTAATGTGTTTTGGTCTTCATGGACCTCTCTTCCAATGAGCTCTACATGATCTAGTAGAGGGGATTGTAATCTCACAGATCAAATTTGCCCAGATTTCTGCCGCTATAGAAAAGTAATAGAGCTTTGCTTAACAGCTTCAGAGGAGAGCCCTTCCATCAAGACGAAAGCTCGGCTTAATGATTTAACTGCGCTGTAGTAAAGTTATCAGATTTCCTCGCTGTGTGTCAAACCCTTGTGCCATATGTCAGGTTTCTTCAGTGCTCGCTGACATTTTCCAATTAAAGTACAATTGAAAGCTTGTGTATGTGTTCCTTTCTTCCATTACAGAAGTTTGCACAACTCTTAATCTGATTGAATCCGAAGTCTATTTTAGTAGCCACACAGGCCTTTTTTTTTTTTTTTTTCCTGTGACTGTCACATGATGTTCCAACTGAATGCTGCTGTAAAATTATAATGGGGACAATCCCACAGGAGAAACTCAGCGCTAAGTAAAACATTTGTAAAATCGTCATGAAATGGAAGCTGCAATTTTCATTTCTTCCCTGTTTTGACCCTGTGCATCCATTCTATCAATCTTCAATTTTTTTTTTTTTTTTTTTTTTTTTTTTTTACCGGAGGTAGGAACCCAAAAAAAAAAAAAAAAAAAAAAAAAAAAAAAAAACACATTTAAAGCTTGGGGCTGGTAAGATTTTTTAATGTTTTAAAAGAAGTCACTTCTGTTCACTCAGGCTGCATTTATTCATTTAAAAAAAATACAGTAAAAACTGTAATATTGTGAAAAAATATACAATTTAAAATAACTGATTTCTATGTGAATATACTGTAAAATTTAATTTATTCCAGTGATGCAACACTGAATTTTCAGCATCATTACTCCAGTCATGATCCTTCAGAAATCATTCTAATATGCTGATTTGATGCTCAAGAAACATTTCCGATTATTATCAATGTTGAAAACAGTTGAAATATATTTTGCAACATTATACTCTTTAGTGTCACTTTTCATTAATTTAATGCATGATCCCAAACTTTTGAACAGTGCTTACAACAAAAGTATCAACTTACATTATTGAATAATATTGAAAAAGGCATTTTCAAAAATGGCTTGAACTGTGCTTAGATTTGCTCAGAGATCAAAAGTCTGGAATCAAAAGTCAGAGATTTCAATATATCAATAACATCATTCAACAATATAAACTGATGCTTAGAACAGACATGAGAAAGCTAACCTAGTCTGACGCATCACACATACAGCCCACTGCAGCTGTTCTGAGCAGTCACACAGTACTTACTACTCCAGCCTCATACATCTAATCATTATAGTCTCGCCATTATCCTCCCTTCCTTTCCATTTAAGGCCTCCTTCGTTCTTCTGTCTATCCCTCTCTTTTTTCCCTCTTTCATTCTCGATCCTGTTTAATTTAAGCGCCGGTGTGCACAGCAGGCTGTCTTGCTCATTTGATTCCCCCTGATCGGCTCAGAATATGAATAAGTTTCCACTCTGTCTGAGTCTCTCACGCTGAGTCCAACGCTGCCTCACCTGCCTCATCAGCATTTTCACCAGCAGCCTACTGGATCTTAAAGGGATAGTTCAGATGTCATCGTCTGCTGGGTAGTAATCGATTACATGTAATCTGGATTTATGTAATCAGATTCCAAAAATTAAGTAGTTGTAATTTGATTATATTACACTTTATAATGCTCATATACTTGGGATAACAGTTATTTTTGTTGATGGCATGATTATATATTATTTATACAAATTCTTCATAATTCCTTTCTAAAAAAAAAAAAAAAAAAGGCTACTGCTTATATACATTTGTGAAAATTTGTGAGATTTTATAATATCTATCTATCTATCTATCTATCTATCTATCTATCTATCTATCTATCTATCTATCTATCAATTATTAGCTTTTCATCAACTCATGAACCCATTTGGCAAACCCTGATATAAATGTCATGATTAATGCATTTTGTTTATAACAAAGAATTGAATATATTTACTTTCTGTTTGTATTTTCGTATCACAATGGTACAAAATAACCTTTCTTAAATCTATGTGAAAAGAACGTTAAAAATAATCTAATCTAAAATAATCTAAAAGCAAAAAAAAAAAAACAATTAATTAATTAAAATAAATAATAATAATAATAATAATAATAATAATAATAATTTAAAAATGCAGAATAATTCAAAGACAGTTACAGTTTGAATTGCTTTACTAGTATTGTGTGAATGCACCTTTTATATACATCTTATTTGTATCTCTTATTTGCAGAACTTTTTGCCTCTTGCCTCTCAGATTTGTTATTAAATAAACATTATTTATTTTATTTTAATAATTAATTAATTTATTTATTTATTAATTAATTTATTTATTTACCAGTGTTCACTTGTTTGATATTGATTATTTTAAACATTATTTTGAATTATTTGAACATATTTTAAAATTATTATTATTTTTTTTTTTCATGTTTTAATTATTAACTTTTCATATCAGTATGGTACAAAATAGTCTTTTTCAAGGCAGAATGCATTACCTAAAATGCGTAATCTAATAAATTATGTTACTAGCTACAATTTTCGCAATGTAATTTATAAGAAGTAACTATGACTATTTTTGGTCACAAAAAAATAAATAAATAAATAAATAAAATAAAAAAATAAAGATAGTCTGGGAAATGTCTCAGTTTTGTTGTTTTTCCATACAAGTGGGGTTCAACATTTTTTTTTCCATTTCATGGACAAAAAAACAGTTCATCAAAATAGATTAAAAAAAAAGAAATGCATACAGGTTTATAACAACACGAGCGTGAGTAAAAGACAAAAAAAAATCTTTTTTTTTTTGGATAAACTATTCTTATCTATCTGCTCCCTGTTGGATTTGAAACAGCCACGAAGAGCGGCTTTGAGCGTTTTCCCATATTGTTTATTTGTAAGGGCAAATTTGTTGTTAGAGCTGAAAATCTATGCCTTTTTCTCTTATTGAAATTTTATTCATGGACCTTGGCAATGGTTCGGCTGCAACCCACAAGCTCAAATAGCACCATGTAGCGTTTTCTTGCTTCAAAGATGTCTATTTTCCCAAATAATCGCTAGTTATTTTTCTCTAAATGTGCAAAACTAAATGTTTCTAAAGGTCAAAAGCAACTACAAACAAATCTGGAGTATAACTATAAGGCAGCTTGCTGCTTCAGATCCAGCATGAGCACTTTAGCTGAGCATTGCCATTGTACCCTTGAGCAAAGGCACTTAACCTCCGTCTGCACCTCAACTATACTAGTTGTGACATTTTGTTTTGTCTGTGTGTCAAATAAAGTTATGGGCAAAGGAAATACATTCAAGGTTCCCATGCCAGCTGTGCTCAGCTGGCAAAATATAGAGTTAATGTAATAAAAATCCAAATCCTTAGGTTTACCAGCAATCATTATTAGTGGCATAACACAATCTCTCCATGCAATCAGGATAATGTGTTTCTTTTATGAAGAAAATAATGTTCCCTTTTCTTTTAATTGTATGGTTTATTTAAAGTCGAAATGAAATCAGAAACAGTGCATGTTGTTCAAACGAAAAATCAAGTTTGTTTCATAAATCACAATTACTTGCTCCACCTATGAAACTTTTCAGACGACGTCACTTGGGTTACATGGGTAGAGAAAATAATGTTAACTAACAGTCGTAGGTAAAGCGGCCTTTCAGTCTGTAGTCTATAATAAGCTCGTACATGGAGAGTTGTCCTGGACCTTTAAATGAAGGTGATTATTTGCAAATATAACATTAGTAGCAGCTGCGTCTCTTGAGCTTTCATGGGCCGGGAGGTTGTAGGTAAAGCTTTGACTGTAGCGGGAGATTAGCTGGCTCTGTGCCGCAGCTTCACTTACAATATTAGTTTATACGCATAACATCTCTCATGCCCTTCTTCCAGAGATTTCTACAGAGTTTGAATGGGTAACTGTTTAAATACTTTATTTATTCATTCATTCACGTGCACAGTTTGAATTGCTTTTATTGTGCTAGAACTTGATCCACCTTATTTATCTGTTAGAGCAGGCACAGCCATTTGTAAATTTAATGTCTGACTTCCGGTGCCACTCACTTCCAGCTATTTTTAGCTGTACAAAACAGCTTGTTTTGCTGCTTAATATTGCAAATTGCTGTGTCTTACCATATTATTTTAATGCATTATCTTAATTATGAACTTACTGGTTTGTAGTGCAAGCAGTTTTACCATTTACTGCGCGTTGTTATTCTTCTCGTTATTTTTCTACAGCGGCTAATGAACTGGAAGTCTCGCACATTGACGGCTTACTTCTGCGTCGAAGAATAAGGCCCCGATCACACAGAATGCATTTTTTTGCAGTGAGAGGCGCCCTTTTTGAATTGTTTTCGGTTGGCAGTGAGCGTTCTGCGCAATGTTAATGCGCCCTGGGCCCCTCGCGTTTCCGCCGCCTGCTACGCCTTGCGTTTTTGCAGGAGCGCTCTGAGAGCATGAAGTTGAAAAACAGCAACTCTGAGCAGAAAAAGCACTTGACGTCATTCGCGGTTTTTTCCTTTGTCCAATCGAATGAATGGAGAGGCAGGCCTTCCGTTGTGGTGATGAATGTTTACCGTTGCTTAGAAAGTCCAGAGACTGCAATGATAGAGGAGAAACGTGTGGCGTCTGTAGCGGGATTACCCGGAGCTGTATTTTTTAAGGTTTTCGCTAATATGACTGTTTACTTAACAGCAAAAACAAAACATTTTAGAGCGCTCGCTCTATAATCCTTTGATTAGACTGACGGGACAGCTGTTTTGGTGGTTGTCTAGCAACATAAAAAAAAACACACAGCACACTGCTCTTTTTTAAAAGTCACCAAAAAAGGCAGTGCGGTGCACCTCGCGCTTTCAAACGTAAAAAACGCGTTCTGTGTGATCGGGGCCTTAGGTGGATTGTGCTCCTTCTGTTTAGCGCGCATGCGCTCAGCAGCGCTCGTTCACTCACATAAGCCTTGTCCATCCTGATAGCAAAATGGATATATTTGCATGACTTTCTAACATTTACAGATGAAAAATATACCTGTGACGTGTCAGTTATGCACTGAGGAAAACACAGCATCTCAAAGGCATTAAACAGCACCAATAAATTCGCTGTTTGCCATGGTGGATCGATTAGATCAATGATCGACATAAGGACTTTAATCTCCACTTTTCCTCAGGTCTCCGTAGTGTTGTGATACGTCATATTGATGCAACAGCAATGACAAAAACGCACTTGAGAAACAGTTTAGAGGATAAATCACAGTCACAGGTCGCTTTCTAAACACTTTTCTAAACAAAGTAGAAAGGAGGGGTGACTTGTGGCCAAGTATGTGACCCATACTCGGAATTTGTGCTCTGCATTTAACCCATCCAAGTGCACACACACAGCAGTGAGTAGTGAAACACATACACACACACACACACACACACGGAGCAGTGGGCAGCCAATGCTGCGGCGCCCGGGGAGCAGGCCAACAGTGTAGTCGGCGGGATAGCGCATCCACTAGTAATAATATAGTAATAATATATAAATAAATCGTTTTTGATTGATGCAAATATGTTAGAAACGATCCATCAGATTCAAATTTCAACTTGTATCCCATACACACTTTTTTAAATCGATCCATCGCATCGGTAACGTTTTATGCCGATGCACCGAGCGAATCAGTGAATTTTTCCATCCCTAATATATATATATGTGTGTGTCCCTGAACCACAAAACCAGTCATAATGGTAATTTTTTGGAAATTGAGATTCATACATCATCTGAAGGCTGAATAAATTAAATTCGATTCATTTTTCCAAACCTCTCCTTTGCGTGACTCAAATCTAAGGTGACTGGTCGATTTAATTTAATTATGCCTGTGATGCCTGATAAAGCAGCGTTTGTGAGCGCAGTGCTGCTTTGTGTACAGCGTTATTTTTTACCGCGTTATTTTTAAACAGTTATTTTTACCGCTCCAAAAGCGGCACCAAGGAGTGAAGAATGAATTTGCATTTTCATTCAGACCAACGCAAAAAGACCAACAAGTGGGCGGGCAATATGCTAAATAATGTTTCATATTGACATCAACATGAAACGGCTTGGGATTCGTTTTAAAAAACGACTCGTTTCAATGACTCAGATTTGACTTTTTCTTTTGAGAGACAATAACTTTCTGCACGGAGCACTTTCAGATTTAAAACTTTGCAGAATGTTTTCATTCACTTAGAGCTGTGTTACACACTGCATGAAAGGTAATTTTCAAAAATCCATAGTAGGGGCACTTTAAAGTTGTCCAAATTAAGTACTTAGCAATGTATATTACTAATCAGAAATTAAGTTTTGATATATTTATGGTAGGAAATTAACTAAATATCTTCATGGAACATGATCTTTACTTAATATCCTAATGATTTTTGGCATAAAAGAAAAATCTGTAATTTTGACCCATACAGTGTATTTTTGGTTATTGCTACAAATATAGGCATGCTACTTAAGACTGGTTTTGTGGTCCATATATATAAGTATTGTGCCTATGCTTATGCATTACTGATGGCTCACAAGTACAATATAAAAATGTAAAAGTCAACCTTATGACCCCTGAAACTTAACCATGTTAATGTAATCATCAAATGTGATGCAATGTTATTTTAGATGTTTTTGGCAGTTGAAGCTACAAAAAAGCATTTTAAAAACCTCATAAACAAATTTCCCAGCAATGTGCTAAACACCACTGTACATAGCTGGCACATGTCTGAATTCTTAGTAAATCAGTATCGGCCTTTCGGTAAGTCTACACGTTTAACAAGAGTTCCGCTCCCTAGCCAAAATCAATACTTGATTTATCTGCAAATCAAATTTCCACCAACACAATCGCCTAGCTGACCTTGCTGGCGCTCACTTTCAGTCTCACATCTCCCATCAAAGAGCTTCATCCAAATGATGTTTGTTGCCCTTTTAGAACATCAACCATCTGGCAGAAGTTTTCTGCTGCTTTTAGGATAGTGATAGATGTGTATGATTATGTATTTCATTTCCCAAATCTTTGTACCTCTCGCATTTGATCATGTCATTGGACTGTTCAAAAGTTTGAGGTTGGTCAGAATTTATTTTATTTTATTTTATTTTATTTTATTTATTTATTTAAGATTCTTATGCTCACCAAGGTTGTATTTATTTGTTAAAAAAAACCAGTAATATTGTGAAGTATTATTGCAATTTAAAACAATTGTTTTCTATGGAAATATATCTTAAAATGCAATTTATTCCTGTGATTAAAGCTGAATTTTCAGCATCATTACTCGAGTCTTCAGTGTCACATGATCCTTCAGAAATCATTCTAATATGCTGATTTGCTGCTCAAGAAACATTTCTTATTATCAATGATGAAAACAGCATCTAACTGCTAGTAAAATATTTATGTCCAGTACATTTCTGGGGGAAAAGAGAGAGAGAAAGAAAATTTATCCTGTATTGACAAAGTTTTTTTTTTTTTTGTATCCTGCAGAACCGTTCTGAATTTATTCCCCTGTGGTTTAAGTCGTGCAAAAGGCAACAGCACAGCAGATGGATAAATCAAAGTAAAGAATTGGAGTGAAAGGTTGTGGGTATCCGGTCACACCACAATTATGTCCCATTGTCATCCGGAGCATCGCAGGAGGCTCATATGTGAGGGGGAATTAGTTTGAATATCCTTGACATGGCTGACAACATCTGTTTGTGAGTGTTAGTGTGCAACCAAGTGTTAATTATGCCTGCCAGAACACAACGCAACTGTGCCAAAGGTCTTCAGCAAGTTAACTTTAGCCTCTATTTTGGTTGCTTGGGGGGTAAACAAGAGATGAAGCCCGCAGCAAGATGGGCACATTATTGTGGTGCGTTTCTATTCTTGTAATAGGTCTCTCCTTCACGTATCCTTTTAAAATGCATCGTGCAAATTGCTGTCATATTGCAATGTAACGCCAGTCCTTGGCTCATAGAGCTAATGCTCTGATGGCGATTCTTTTAATCATAAACTGCACTGATGTTTGACTTGGAAGGAGGGTCTTGATGTAGAAGCAGTGCAAACTGGCCGTCAGTCGTGTTTGTGCTCGTTTGAGAGGCATGGTTTAGTCTCGTTCAGCCCGATTGTGCATGTCACTTAACTGGATGGCTTTGATGTGGGTGTTAATATTCTATACTGTCCAAACATTGTTTGATTCAGACCACAATGGTGCGTCCGCTGTGCAATTATCCGCAGTCTTCCTCTCTTGCTGTGAGGGTGGAACTGTTTTGAAAGATCATTCTGTTCATACTGGGCACATGTCACATTTGTTTGAACTCTGTAGTTGGTGCACTTCATAAGTGTCACTTTGACAATGAAATTAACATCAGTATTGCTTATGATGTGTGTATATATATATATATATATATAGTGAAGAATACCTTGTTATTAAAGGAATAGTTCACCCAAGATTTATTCACCCTCAGGCCATCCAAGATGTAGTTGAGTTTGTTTCTTCATCAGATTTGGGGATATGTAGCATTTCATCACTTGCTCACCAATGGATCCACCGCAGTGAATGGGTGCCGTCAGAATGAGAGTCCAAACAGCAGATAAAAAACGTGTTACTTACAGCTGATGGATGTGTTACTTATAAACACGCAGCATTTTGCTTCACAAGACATTAATTGACAGACTGAAGTGGTGTGGATAACTTGTGGATTATTGTGATGTTTTTATCAGCAGTTTGGACTCTCATTCTGACGGCACCCATTCAATGCAGAGGATCCATTGGTGAGCAAGTGATGAAATGCTACATTTCTACAAATCACTTCTGATGAAGAAACAAACCCATCTACATCTTGGAGGACCTGAGGGTGAGTATATTTTCAGAAAATTTAAATTTTTGTCTATATTTAAATAGATTAAAACTATCATACCTCTCTCTCGGAGATTTATGTTTAAATTACAAGTAGTTAATTGGTCAAGGTTCACATTAAAGATTAAATCGCTCATCTGTTCTTTACATATCTTTCCTACAGACAACTACACAAAACTCTTCTTTGGTAAACATACTCTACATGCTAATGTATTCACTTGACTTTTACTTTTGCTTTCTTTGACTTTACTTTTACTGCAAAAAGCTTTTCTTCAGGTCTTGAGCAAATATTTAGTGGGAAAGAATGGTTCCCTTTAGAGCAGTCACCTCCCCACCGCATTTATCTGTGTGTTTCTTCCCAGTTAATTTTATGCAAGTCATTTACCAAGCAGATGTTCCCAATCAGCCACTAGATTAAGTACCTACAGCAATAAATGAAACTTTATCAGTCATGAAAAGATTTGAATGGCCAAAGTGACATTTGTATTCCTGGCAAAATATGATTTTCCACCATATTGCAAATCCACTTTAATAAGGCCAACTAGATAAAAAAGGGTCCGTGAAAAGAGCAATAATGTGAATAAAGTATTTCCATGAAACTGTAATGTTGTCTTTTTATTTGCTTATGTTATGCTATATAGTTATTTACCAAACATATTTGTTGCCAAATCTGGGAGCTGTCATAAGTGAAATGTGTGTCAGAAGTTAAGATAGTTAAGATCCTTCAGGAATCAAACTTTTATGCTGGTTTGGTGCGTATGAAACATTTTTATTATTAATGTTGACTATGTAAGCAAATTACCGTTAGAACGCAATTCCATAAAAGCACCGATGGGAGGGGAAAATTCTGCATGTGATTTACCGACAATGCGCATGGTAAAGAACACAGACACAGCCAGATCATTTCCATAATGACCAGTGCAATCTACCAAGAGCAGCGCAAATTACCACATGCTTTAAGACGTGCTTTTTTGGGGCGTTAAATAATGGTGCAAATACCAATAATTTGACGAGCGCAAACATTAGTAAATCATGTTGCGTGATTCATTTTAAGACTCTCATCCCATAAATTTTGCGTCTGAAAGGGAAACTCTTACAAATGCATATTCAATGAGGTCACGCGCAAAAAATAACTGTCCATGCCTTTTCAGCGCTAATTCTTCACTGTGCGTCTTTAGTAAATCCTGACAGTACTATTTTAACACCAAAAGACGGTTCGCGCTGGCACAAGCTGTTAGTAAATCTGGCCCATAACTCAGAATAGCAAGATAATAAATCTTGCAATTGTACCATTTTTTTTTAATCAGAATTGAGAGAAACTAAGTCTGAATTGCAAGCTATTTATTTATTTAATTAATTTTATTTATTTAGGGATAAATAGGTTTCCATAGTAAACAGTGTTTGCTGCTTAATGTTTGTTGAAACCGTGATACTCTACCATTTAAGTTTGGTGTAATTATTCAGTAAAACATAATTCTGCAACATTTTATGAATCTGTTTCTGTAATATGTTGAAATATTTTGATCCGGCACCTGACTGAAGTCGGGTGTGCATGCATTCTCTCCTTCCTTGACTAACAGTTTAGCCTTGGGTAAACTAATGGGATTCTCCAAAACGAGTCACATATGGCACTGGAGTGGCATTTCGGCAGTGCAGGATAAAAGTGACGTGTCCTTATGAGAGTGTGCTGGCAGTATGGTGAGGTTTAGGGATTTTCCCTTGAAAATTGCAGAGGGATTGTTGGGAGGATTTTGGATGTTGACACTTTTTTGGATGATGCACTTGACTTTCTAAGGGCAGAAAGGTGTTTGGTTCTGACAGCATCCCAGGTGAGACTCTCAAAGACACTTGCAAAGCCGAGCGCTCAAATGATTCCCTCGCAGTTCTGGTTCAGGTTGTTTCTCGACATTCAGAGCCAGAGGATTTATTACCGCATTTTATTAAGGTATAACTTCCATTAAATGCATTCTAGTGAACTGCTGGCTGTCTGGGAGGAATTTTAAGTCATGAAATCCTTCCTTAACAACACAGCCTTTCGTAAAGCAATCTGGTTTTCGCTGAAATTGTTTTGAATACATGAAAATTCACTGCTGCAATACACAGTAAAATTGTGCATTGTTTCAAAGTTGTAAATAAAACAGAAATATTAGTCTTTCTACTTCAAATTTTCAGTTTTAATAATATATTATTTACTGTTTCTTGTAATTAATTGTGACAATTACTAGGAATTATTAGTTGCGTCCCAAATCGCACATTTATGCACTTTTCTTGACGTTTTTCATATGCTAGATGGTTGAGTACATAAGTAAGTGAACAGTGTATTGTGCGTCATTTGGGATGCAGTTATTGGGTAAAATAATCACTTTTATCAGTGTAGGCTATTGTTGGTGGTTGCTAGGCTGTCCTGATGGTTGCTAGGTGGTTGCAATCATAAATATGTGGGATTAATTATGCCCCAAAGTTTAATATGCAAACAAAAAACAAACAAACAAAAAAAAAAACTTTTTTTTTTTTCCTTTTCTCAGTGTAAGCTGTTGTGGGTGCTTGCTAAGGTGTTGCTATATGGTTTCTAGGATGTCCTGGATGGTTACTAAGTAATTGTAATCACAAATGTGTGTGGAATTAATTATGTACCGAAGTGTAATGTGCAAAAACATCACTATTTTCAGTGTAGGCTGTTGTGGGTGGTTGCTAGGGTGTTGCTATGTGGTTGCTAGGGTGCCCTGGATGGTTTCTAGATGGTTGTAATCACAAATGTGTGGGATTAGTTAAGCACCAAAGTTTAATATGCAAAAACATTTTTTTAAATGTAGACTGTTGTAGGTGGTTACTAGGGTGTTGCTATGTGGTTGCTAAGTAATTGTAATCACAAATATATTGAATTAATTATGCACCAAAGTTCAATATGCAAAAACATTTTTCTCTTTAGTGTAGTTTTCTTCTGTTGTAGGTGGTTGCTAGGGTGTGCTGGGTGGTTTCTAGATGGTTGTAATCAGAAATGTGTTGTAATCACACACACACACACACACACACACACATATATATATATATATATACACACACATACATACAGTGTAAGCTACTGTAGGTGGTTGCTAAGGTGTTGCTGTGTGGTTGCTGGGGTGTCCTGGGTGGTTGCAGTTACAAAGGTGTGTGATTAATTCTGTGCCAAAGTCTAATATGGAGGGTTAATGGTTAAAAACAAACCTCTAAGCCTTTGTATGAGGAATAGTGAAACTGATGCTTGTTTTAGAAATAAAATCTGCCTGCCAAGAACACAACAACATTAACCCACCGTATAACAACATTAATATAAATGAAACAGCAGCGCCCGCACCAGAACCTGCCTCAGCACTGATCCAAAATAAAAGAAGATATTATTCTTTCTCCTGAGAGGCTCCACAAACTTCAAACTTCAAACTGAATCCTAACATCTAAGTTGTTTGTGTGCGGTTTCAGGTTATGAATACATGAATTATAAAAGATTTTTAGGAAGATCTCTCTCTTGCTTCTGACCTTTATCTAGCCATTCAAAAAGACAGACATATTGAAGTCGCACACAGTGTACTGGATGGAGAAAAAAAGACTTAGTCGTATTATTATTAATTACGGCTCAATAATATTGGTAGTCAAGGTGTTCGCTTGTAAACCTCGTTTCTGACTTCTTTTCCTGTTAAACTATCTAAAAATCTTTGAAGCTAAATTAAATGATTATTAATTTATACATAAGATTATTTCATACATAAGATTTTCAATGACTCAATCAATGTATCTTTAATATTAGTGGTTTGTCTTACTGCACTGGCATTTATTTATTTATAAACAAGTGAAAAATAAACAGTAAGACAAAATCATGTACTTATATTCAAGATGTTAATCAAGCTAAAAACTTGCTATCAATATGCTAATCATGCTAACAACATGCTAATCGTGTTATAAACGTGTTAAATCATGTTAGCAACATGGCAACAACATGCAAGCAACATGCTAACATGCTAGAAACATGATTATCAACATGTCATTCATGTTAGCAACATGCTAATCATTCTAAAAACATGCTAGCAATATGTTAACAACATGATAATCATGTTAAAAACATGCTATCAACATGTTTTATACACACACACACACACACACACACACATGCTAGAAACTTGCTATCATGCTAACATGCAAATCATGCTAAAAACATGCTAATAATGTCATAAACGTGTTAAATCATGTTAACAACATGCTATCAACATGCTAATCATGCTAAAACCATGCTAAAAACATGCTAATAATGTCATGAACGTGTTAAATCATGTTAACAACATGCTATCAACATGCTAATCATGCTAAAACCATGCTAACATGCTAAACATGTTAACAACATACTAGCAACTTGTTAAATCATGTTATTAATGTGCTAAATCCTGCTAGCAACATGTTATCATCTATCTATGTAAACTTTCAAACTTCAAGCTTTTGTCTTGAACTTTTGTATAGTTAAATTATTAAAAATTATTAAGGTAATTAACATTATTGAATTGGATTTTTTACATTTTAATTACAATATGATTGGCAAGTGGTTGAAAAAAAAACAACAACATTTATTTAGTTAGTTTCTGTTTTAGTTAACTATAATAATCCTGCTTTGCATGCATTCATTTTATATGTTTCCATAACTACTACTACCACTGGTGTTTGTTGAACTACTACTACTGGTGTTCTACAGCTCTGCCTGTAGAAAGTTACCGTTAACAGATCACTGTTTTACTGCAGTACTAAACATCTGTCAATGCTGTCAAACTATGAACAAACACACTTCTTTAAAGTAAGATTAAAGAGGAAGAGGCCAGCGGCTCCATGCACTGCACAATTAGCACTGTCAGCAGATTGTGGTACTCCAGGAAATGACATGTGCATTAAGTCTTGGCCTTAATTATGAACACCAAAAGTTAAAGTGCATCTCATGTGTGGGTGTAATGTACAAGCTGTTTCATGGGCCTTGAAGAGCATATAAAAGCTCTTTGATATGTAAATGTATTACAATACATGTTATCTTATTGATGTGAATGTTCAGTTCCTTCTGCCTTAAAATATTTTTTTCAACTTATTTTATTTATTTTCTAAACAAACCTTTTTCATTTTAAATCAGCTTTTCTTTATTGCAAATTTTTTTTGTCTATTTGCAAATTCAAATTACCGTAGATTTTGAATTACAGGTTTCAGTGATAACTTTTGAACAGCACTATGATGAAACTAAATAAATGTATTATTATAATACACATTTATTTTATATATATATATATATATATATGTATGTATGTATGTTAAATGTAGTTCATTTTGTTATGAATAAAATATTTAAATGCAAATATGGACTTTATATTTTTAATAAATATAAATATTACAGTTTAGTTTAAAATAACTTTGTGATTATATTTACTTTTACCATTTTTTTAAAAATCTCTTTTATTCTCTGAACCATCCAGGGACCATATTATAGCACTTCTCATGTTTGTTCTACTTGAGGATGAATGGCTTTGTTGTATTCCTCATTTGTAAGTCACTTCAGATAAAAGCATCTGCTAAATGAATACATGTAAATATAAAATGACTCATGGCATGATATAATAATTTGGTCATGCCGCCCAGTGTACTCCACTTGTCTAGAATAAACAGTAACAATTAATCCTCAACAATCAAGTAAATATAGCAACATTACGCATATAGCAAAGAGGCCAATGCGGCTGTAAAGAAAATGCAAACTGACAACAGACGTCAATACACTCCAAACTCCAGCTCATCTTTAAAAGAAGATGTAAAAGAAGAACGTATGTTTTATGTGACACCAGCCATTAATTAAACGGGAGAGCCGAGCAAAGGCAGAATATGAAATTACAGCTGGCACATTAGTTCAAAAGAAGATGCGAGACAGGCAAATAGCGTTAGTCCTCAGGGGCGCTGTAAATAAATGGATTTGCTTCTTGAGATGCGATTCTTCCATCACTGACAGTTCATTCTCATATCCTTGCCAATCAGGTCTTCTCACGCTATTATGGTGTCATTTTCTTCTTTTATATATTCACCTGAAGTCGACTTGCTTAAAATGTGCATTCGGAGGCCTGTAATGTTGCCCGCAGACCAATTACTCAGTAGCTCCGTCTTCTCCCATTCAGACTGACATTACTGATTCCCTCTGATGTCAGTGAATCTATTAAATAATCTAAGATGTTTAGCTCACTCTATTTCCATTTTAATCCGCTCGCTGACATGGCTTGATGTCTTCTTTGATAAGACAATATGGTTCAGTGGTCGAGTTGATCTTATTCCCTGCGTCCTACTGAAGGAAAACCACTACAAAGGCTTCTGCTCTGCCGCATTTTGTTAAGAGCACAATGCTTTTAGTTAGAAACAGTCAGTGATCTGCGTGGTGTTATTCTTCATATATGGACTTATCGGAAACGTTTGCATTAAAAGTTCATTAGATTCATTAGACTATTATAATGAAATAAAGCACTTTGATGGAGGTACTGCAGTTTCTTGTGGCTAATGCTTCAAGGCTTTCTGTTTTCTGTTTTATTTGTGATCTATTTGGAAATGATTTCTTGAAGTCAATCCGATTATTTTATGTGTTTTCAGAAATAGTTAACAGTTGAGGGGCTGCAGGAGTTTAATATGAATATGGAAGAATTAAAACTAATTTTCACATTTATTTTGAATGAATGAATGAATGAATGAATGAATGAATGAATAAATAAATAAATAAATAAATAAGAGAAATAAATAAATATGGTTATTTTGCTATTTTCTATATGTTTATATATTATATGTTTTATATAACTGGTAAATAACTAAAAAATAATAATACAAATAAAAATACACTACAGTTTGTAACTTACTGTTTTAATGTTTTGTTTGTTTGTTTGTTTGTTTGTTTTTGTTTTTTGAAGTATTTTATATTCACCTAGGCTCCAAAGGATGTATTTGATCCAAAAAAAAAAAAAAAAAACAGTATTATTGTAAAATGTTAGTACAATTTATTATTATTTTCTTTAATATATTTTAAAATTTAAATAAATATAATTATTTTTTTTTTTTTTTTTTTTTTTTTTTTAGGATTCTTCAATGAATAGAAAGTTCATAAGAACAACATTCATTTAAAATAGAAATATGTTATCTTTACTGTCATTTTGGTCAATTTAATGTGCCCTTGCTGAATAAAACTATTAATTAAAAAATGTACTGACCCAAAAATTGTATTTGAACGGTTGTTGAGGTTGTTCCCTTATGTATTTTTCGATATTTAGCTGTATTATATATTTTCCTATATTGATGTATATTACATATTTAGCTGTATAGACTCAGATAAAATCATTTACAAATGAATAAAAACAGATTAATTTAATATTCACATGCAGAATTTTTGGTGGAACTGAAATCAGACCAACGTGTGATAAAATCATGTGTTTGACCTCCACTGCTGCTTTAAGAGATTCATCGTCTGCCAACCAGATGCTGTTGCTTCACACTTTGCTTGACAATTTTTGACACTTTAGTTAAAAAGTGTGCGCTGTTAAAGGGCAGATGACAGCTTCTAGAGTTCCTTCAATGTACGTCAAACTAGATGGTGCAAGACAGGATGACAAGGGGCACCTGTCGGACTTCTGCTGTCTGACTGGTTGCTGAGTTTGTCAAGAGGACACAAAAAAGCCCCGAGAGGTTCGTTTTTGAACCTTTTATATGAACTATGAACAGCTAAAACAGTTGCATTGCTATATTTACGAGGAAATATGTTTTAACCGCCACACTAAAGGGAATGCGTTTTCTAATCTTATAATATTTTGTAGAAATTGATTCTCACTTCAAAATGCAGTGACATTGGATTTGTCAATATAGCCCGGGGAGCCCAAAGAGAGTGGAAAACAGTATATTATTTCTTTTATTGTCAGATAGGAGTTGATGAAATGAGTGAAAATGCCATATAGGCTATAGAGACTAGAATATCACAGAGACTTGAATGTGGACTCAAGACATCAAGAAACAGCACTAGCAACCTCCCAGAACGCATTAGCAACCAAATAGCAATGCCCCTAACATCATGACAGACAGTTTTGCACTGGCAAAAACCACTCACTATAGAATCACCATCTTACAGAATGATCTACATGTTGTCTATCATGAATGTCAAATAAATAACAAACACATTAACTTTTTAACACTCTGAGCCTTTTCATTTGTTGGTCAAACTGTGGGTCAAACATGACAGAAGCCTTGAAATGTACTCTAACTTATTCTTTGATTTGTAAACTAATACATTTTGACGTTTGCATCATATAACCATTTCTTGTGTTCGGCTTTTTTTAAATGTAGTAAACTTGTTCAGTAGCTGACCTGGTAGCGTTGCACCGATGTGAAGCCTTGTGTAGAATCCATGATATACAAGCTCAAACGTGCTCAAAGACTTGTAGAAGCAAGATAAACGGACATGGTTTCTTCAGTTTCTTCTAGTTTTTATTTCATGTTTGCTTTTATCAAAATATCGGTTAGTTATAGTATGAGTGGTACGTTATTTTCAGCGCCATTTCATTTGCGCACTACTGCGATATGAACAACAACCAGAGTTATAACATTGCTAGATTAACGTTCGTCTGTTTTGAATAAAACGGAACACGCTTTTAGCGCCATTCTCTGGATAATTCACTTTGAAAGTGAGCTAAATGTGCAAGAAGCAATTGGTAGAAATGTCCACACACATAGCCTGTGTTGCCATGGAAGCTCTGCAGAAATAGAAATTGTGCAATTTCAAAACACACGTTTGAATGGAAACAGGCCAATCATTTATTGATCTGAAAATAACATGCTTGAGACATGCTTTTACAGCCATGTCTTCAAGTAAGGACATTTTATCAGATGAAAGAAATAACATAGAATGGGAAAAAATAAAAATAAAAATTTCAAGTGATTTCCACTCCATTTTTTGGGTCAGTGTTTATGTACGTGCTAATGTGTGTTAATGGCATGAATGAAACGGTCTTGTTGAGGAGAGGTGTGCTGTTACTTTAGTCATCATACTTGTGATTTCCACATGGCAGAGTAAAAAACTCTACAGATTTCGAAACCTTGGGCCATAATGTTATCAAGGCTTGGCCATGTAAGCTAGTAAAAACTACTCAAAATACCTTTGCAACTGCACTGCGGTGCTTTGATATCCACAAACAATTATTTAGCATGAGCCCAAACACTTCATTTTGTTCAGGAAATGTGAAAATGTACTTATTAGATTCTTTTGTTGAAGAAAACAATAATGTGTGAGGGAATCAAACGTGATTTCAGTATGATAGCACGGTAAAGATCAATCAAAGTCCATAAAGCAGTCGATCGGTGACAAGACGACCAACGTCTTTGGACAGGGATGGAAAAATGAGGCATCCCGACCATTGACATTTACTCATTATTCCATAGAGTTCATTACAAAAGCATTACTTTATTGTTTCCAGGCTTGTTACATTATCAGGATTATTCCAAAGCTGCAGGCATGAGAACTATCTGCGAGCGCCTTCAAATGCCATCTCGCACTAGGGAGAAGAGGCATGTTCATGAAGCCATCTTCATATACAATCGCAATTTTACATGCATGAAAATGACATGGAATCACTGTGACAAACTTCTGAATTGTTTTTTATGCACATTCTGGGTTGTTGTTTTTTTTTTTTAATGCTTTGTACTTTGCAGTGTGAATAATTAATGAGATTGAGTGGTTCTTAATTTTTTTTTTCTTTAAGACCCAGATTACCATTGGACGTGAAGTTAATTAATATTATGGTGTTCGAGGATGAAGGCATGTCATGCTACATGTCAATTCTGTCATCAAATTGTATTAGCTTCTACTGAGTGACAGAAGAATTTGCACAAAAATAACATTTAAAAAAATGAAATGGGTAGCACTTACTCCAACTTTTTCAACATGTTTTTTTTTTTTTCATTGCAGCTGTTAGCTATTAATTTTTTATTTATTTATTTGTTGTTAAATTACATATTATTGTTTGCATTTGGCAGCATTTGTTTGTTCGTTTATTTATTTATTTTATTTATTTTTCTTTTCATTTATTTATTGATTGATTGATTGATTGCTGTCCATGACCTTATCACAGCAGATCTATTTGGATTGCACTAAGAGTTACGAATCTTAGTTTAATTGTATATAATAGTAGCTATTTAAGTTTATGTGTGCCTTGTAATATTTCTAAATGTTTGCACTAAAATCTGATGTTCCTTTTCCACTCGTCTTGAGTATGACGGAGTGAACCGGAGCTGAAAGTGAACACGAAACTTCACTCATAGCCCATTTTACTTCTGTAATGTGAAGCATTTCCTAGGATATTCACTGAGAAAAATGTGCGGTGGGACTTGATTTGATATTTTATTGAGCATTGATTTGATTGTGAATAGTGTCTTTATATTACAAAATAAAAAAGGAGGAATTGGTTTTGTCATGTTGTTGGCAAATATTTTTCCCCACGTTGAAATAATCTGCAAAAATTAAGCACATACAATAATACCAGGATGCATATTGAGAAAGCACTGTAAATAGTCAATTTTGATTTATATTGACGTCAACTATTGTTTGTCAACCACAGCAGACCATACATCCTTGGAAAATCAATCTGGAAATTTCTTCTCCCGACATTTGCATCAGTCACGCACTGTAACAATAAAACAAACACCAAGTCCTCACAAAGCTATTAGCACGATATTAGCCGTTCCGGTTAATTATGTTATTAATGAACGATACAATTGAGGGCCCTCATTTGGTGTGATGACTTATTGACTCCAGTGAGCACAAAACAGTCTGACATTTGGCTCTACAGCAAAGCAGGAACAACAGAACAAGAGGTGCTAAACGCAACATCCATTATCCATTTTGAAATCATGTTCAGAAATCATGATCCGCGTAGTGTTTAATAGAGCAGTAGATTTATATGCATGAATGTAAATTGTTTGTGGACGACTGCCACTCAAGTTGCGACCTGTTCTCCACTGCTGCGCTGTACAAAATGACCTTTAAATGATTTCTCCATGTAATCACATTCAAGTATATAATGGACTTTCTTATTCTAAGCCTTTATTGCTCAAATTCCACAGACTGAAAGACTTTCACAAGACCTCTCGCTCTCTTTCTCTCTCTGTCTCATTTTCATCTTTTAGCATCGTAAATTTTGTTGGTACTCTGATGCTTTTGTGGGTGCCTTTAAATCTATCAGCCAACACAGAGCCACGCATGAGAGCGTTTAGCAGATCTCTCACGAGAAGGGAAACAGTTTCCACCCTTTAATTTACTGCCAGGAACGGCCGGCTGACGCAGTCACGGCTAAGTAGCTGACTGTGCTGCCGGATCAATTCTTCTGCAGCTGTCACATTCTCCGTCTTGATTTTATCAAGATTGGCCAATCTGGAGCTCTGTAAAGTACAGACTGTGAGCATTTGAAACGGATCTGGGCTGTATACCAGCATCTGACAGACAACAATTTCAGAAGATGAGTCAAGACAGAAAAGTTATAGCAAAAAAAAAGAAAAAAAAAGAAAGATTTTTCAAAGTTGTAAATAAAACTAATATTAAAAAGATTATTGGTGTGTGGTATAAGAAAATATAATTTTGAGTCAACCTACTTCAAAATGGCATGCCAATTTTTGCCTTTAAGCTTTAAAAAAAATCTTCATGAAATTACATTTTTTATTCCTGATCCTTAAACTTTTTATATAATTTGATTAAACTAGATTCAACTATACTTTTGCATTTTCATAAGATTTGAGTTGTTCTTTTATTATTATTATTATTTTTATTGAACATAAAGAAATGTAAAATGACAGTATTATATGCCATTATATATAATATTTATTTTATTTTCATTATTATTATTATTTTTTTTTTAAATATTTATGATTTTCATAGCTTTCTACAGACTATACACTGCCTTTCAAGTATGGGATCAATTGATTTATTATTAATGCTGGAAACAGTTTAATACTGCTTAATATTTTTGGAACCTGTGATACTTTTTTCAGAATTCTTTTATTAAAAAAAGTATTTACTATCACTTTTTATCAACTGAACACATCCTTGCTGAAAAAGGTAAATGAATAAATGCATGCATACATACAAACATACAAATAAAAAAGGCTTACTCTTACTATAAATTTATACTTATATATAAATATTTAGCCAAAGACAATATAATTATACAGTACTAACAAAAAAGCAACTTTCATAATGTGTATAACCAAATAATTTTCATATTTCAGAGAGATTTCAAAAAAGGTTACCTCAAGTTAACAAAGCGTCTGCTAAAAAAAAAGGGGGGGGGGGGGGGGCTGCAATGCAATGAACAAGAACATTGAAAAGAACAAAAAAATATATATTATTAATCTTCAGTCAAAATTTTTCTATTTGGACTTGTTAGCTTTGCGTTTTGGTATTGCATGCTAACTATGCTATAGTCAGTGTGATCGATAGCTGTCCTGGCTGAACTTTGTACAGTATTTGTGAGTTTATTTAGTGTATTAAAGCAAAATTTATGAATACTTCAGACCATTCTGTATGAATTGCACTCATTAATATTTTAAACAAATCTTTTAGGTTCACTTTTTGATGTTGTAAACAGAGTTCTCGATACTTCAAGATGCTTATTGACCTCTTGAAGCCTTTAAAAGTTGCAAATACTAGATACTGTATGATCCCAACAGCAGGCAGTCTGTTTTTTTATCGCAGTTTCTTTGTTTTTATTTTTTCTTTGTTACTTGTTTATTTTAGATACAGTTAATAAGTTGAGAACTGCTGGTGTAGTCGCAGTAGATACCATTACTTCTGATTTACCCAGGAATCAGCAATACTTTCTCTGCCGCCACACATTTTTGTCCATATTAAGAGGTCCGCCTGCCAGCAGGCCAAAGCCTTGGACCTCATTAGCATCACTGGTCATTGCAATGCCATGGTGGGCACAGACTACTACTGTACTGATGGCCAATACTGGGATTTTATTCAGCTCCAAATAGATGGAATCAAGGTCTGAAGATGTCTAGAAGTGGACTAGTCATTTGAGCCATTGGCTGCTGCCAGGCTGAAAGTGAAATAGCAGAGCAGACATGAATCTGGCAGCATGAGGGATCGGCATTAGGACAAATAAATGTCCTGTGTTTTAGGCCATTCCCTGCTGGATAACAAGCACTTTCAGGTGTACTGTTTCACACTGACCACATCAGGCTTAAATAAAAGATGAAAAGTGCCTGGTCGTGTATAGGCCACTTGAATGAAGCACTTCACTATGCGAAACATAACAAGGCTTCTTGCTGTGCGGCTTTAGAGCAGAGAAGTTTAATGTCACCATGTGAAGGGAAATTGATTTTATATGTACTAAACTACAGATACAGAACTTAACATGACTTGATGCTTGCACTTGAGGTTGATGCTTACACTTCTTTCTGGAGAACCAATGAAATGCAGCTTTTAGCCCATGTCTGTTCGCTTTCGATGTCGTATACAGGATATACTAGTGCAGATGTTTATTAATTCAAAATAAAACTGAACACCTTAAAATTGCATTAAATCGAGGTTGACACAACAGCCTTAAACATCGACAAACACTGAAGTCTAGGTCAATATCAATTACTCAAAAAGGCAAGAAGTTAACATCCTTCAAAAAAGACATCAGCCATGTCATCTCATATATGAAACACCGGCGATTCAAGACTACCTGCTAATGCATTCACATTTGCGAAAGTAGCCTTGTTGTAGGATTTGAGTGAGTAAAGGGAAAAACGCACAATATAGAGTACCTTAAATGCCCTGTAGATGGCGATGCCACTTCATTTGCTGCAGAAAAAGTTGCCATGCAAATGTAACGAGTAATTGCATTACTCCTCACAAATGTAGGGAAGTAAAGAGTACATATACTTATTCAAAAATGTAGTCAAGTAGAAAGTAAAAGTTGCCAATATCTTTGATACTCGGCAAAACTACAAAGTAGCCAAAAAGACACTTAAGTACAGTAACTAATTACATTGACTCAAATACCACTGACACATATAAGAGTTTAGAAAGACATATTGTGAGTTTCAAAACTCAAAACTAACTCCAGTCTAAAATATCAATTCTAAGGCCAAGATTTGAAATCAGAAATGTGACATCACGATTTTCCTAGACATGGCCCTTTACATGCGTCATCGTCGTATGTAATCAAGGAAGAGTTGTGAACAACTCACGTCTGTCTGTCAATCATAAGAGTAATACTGCTGTCATGGTAAGAAAGACATTTTGTGGGATTAGACTTTATGAACTAACCACAAGAAACAATATACGTTTTACTGCTGTTTATACATTAGCGAATCAAGCCAGTGACTAAACAATCAACTAAACAATCACCAGTCGCGCTGTTCCTCTTAGTAACGGGAAAAGCATCTGTTCTCAGTTTTGAGAAAATTACTTTGGAAAAGTAATAGGTTACTGATTACAAGTTACCCTATTTGAAATGTAATACATAGTGTAACTATTTCAATTACTTCATTAATGTAATTGATTACATTTGATTACGTTTCTAAATTTCTAACGAATATTTTCAGCTGTTATTCTTTTTGAAACATTTAAAGCAGGCAGGGTTAACCTTACTGTAGTACTCAACACTCATTACTGTCAGACTTTCAAAAGCCTTCATCACGTGAATTAAGATGACAATTTATTTTTCAAGCACAGCCACCACAAAATCAGACTTTAGCACCTCTTTTCATTTTGAGATCATTCTGAGGTTAAATACAGATTTAAAAGCATAACAAGAAATAGCTTAATAGCTATGATACTGTTTTTGAAATCAAATCTTTGCATATCTATGATAAGAAATACTGGCATCTACTGTAACAGTTAATCTTAAAAAAAATAATAATAATAAAGCATACACATAAACCCAAAAAAAAACATTTATTGAATAAACATCTCAGATTCTGTGTCCTAAACTCCTAACACATTGGTGTCTCATGTTTAGAGCAGTCGATGCAATTTGGGAAAGAAATCAATTAAATCTGTGTGTATGTGTGTGAAAATATTCAGTTGTAACCCCCTTTGTAATCTTTAAAGAGGTGGTTGACCGCTTTTTTCTAGGCTTGTTTGTGTTTATGGGGTGCAATCTAATATGTTAATGCTTCATTTAAAAAAAAAAAAAAAAAAACCCATTATTTTTCATATAATTTACCTTTATACACCACTCTGTCACTTCTCCTTTGAACACTCTGATAATTTCCTGGTTTTATGAAGCCCCTCCCTCAGAAATACGCAATGGGCTCAGATTGGTTAGCTGGCCCAGGGTGTTTGATAAACTGCCTAGTGCGTGTCCAAAAATGTCACTCCCCTCACCTCAGTGGCATGAGCTCCTGGTGTATTGTAAACAATGGCGTTGTCAATATTGCTTATCAGTTTGAGCCCGAATGAGACCCAGAGAATATTAGTGAAGAGGATCGCGCAGAACCTGTGCAAGCATGGCTCTTACAGGATGTTTCAGAACAGTATGTTTTTCGTAAGTAACTGTAATTTAAGATCTCATGACGTAAACGTACCTGTGGGAACCTTTTCGCAAGACGCGAAATACGTACCGCCATGTACACATATTCTATGTGTAATGCCCACTGGATGGCGCTAAGAGAGTGTTAATTTTTTCTCACGAACAGATGAACGTACGTATGGTACGTTTTATGTGACGTTGGTTTTGTAGGCGTCACCACATTTCTTATTTGAAATATCCATTGAGCGGCGCTGTAAGTCTAATGCTCCGTGACGTTTTAAAATAACGTACCATCTGCACTACACCTAAACCTACCCGATAGTATGAACAAAAGTGAATGTGTCGTAAAAACGCAATCACAAGCATGCCATTTTAGGCTGTTTTTCGATCTCAAATCTTTCAGCTTTTTCATAGAGAGTCATGTTTTTGACGGGATTCGTAACATTACGTATCCTAAGTCTAATTCCGTGCCGACTGAGCCACCAAGCAAGCTTGTTACGTCTGGAAAGTGAAACATATGGAGCTGTAATCATAACTGTGTATGAAAACTATAACAACTATTGTTGTTTTTCTGTTGGAAAATGCAGTGATATTTATTGTTGGTACATATTTTGCGTCTTGCAAAACAGTTCCCACAGGTATGTTTTTTTCATGAGATCAGGTAGTAAAATTACGTAATTCCATGATATATACCTAGTTACTCCCCAACACTGTCTGTTCTCTATATGTTATTATTATTTTATATACATAAAGCGATCAAACATTGTTTTCCTTATAATCGCTGGAGAAGCACAAGTCTGTCCATGATTTGATATCTGCATTTTTTCCAAAACTCCCGTAATAATCAATGACACAGTTCACACTGTTCAATGAGTCTCTTACTTGCATCGTGTTTCACTATGTTAGTTATGGTTAAAGTTTTGGTGAGATTGCAGAAATTGCAACTTTTGGTGCAATGGGAGCAGATCTAAATATTTATTAGCTATTTCACCATTACTTCATCTTAGCAGCTGTTATAGTAAAAATGCAATAAAAGTTACAAGCAATACTCATTTCATATGCAAAGATGTTAGCCAATCGTAGCAGTGGGCATTTACATTGAAGTCTCACAGCAGACATACCCCTTCCAACAGAGCGTTCAAATCAGAGGGCTAAATCACGGTAGAAAATGAGCATTTAAATCTAAATTTATAATGAGCATTTTTGTCTAATCTAATTAAATCTTTAAAAAAAGAACATAAATGCCTCTCAGAAATCATTATAACATTATGACCCCCTTTTCCAGGAAAAGAAACAAGAAGAAGAAGAAAAAAGAGGAGTCATCTTGCATGCAGTGGCGAATACAAATGTTTGCTCAGTAGAATATGAATATCCCTCCTCCTAATACTACCTGCTGGCAAATAGCAGTAGCAAGTCGCGAATCATAGTTCATGGCTATGTTGTAAACATCACAGCCTGGAAAGAAAACTGTGCTCATCAAAAGATTTTATGCATGGGGCTTCTATGCAGGTTTCATAATTCAATGTTTGGGTGAGATAAAACTCTGACTAGACTTTGCACTACAATATTCAAGCTATATCTTTGTAGCAACCAGTGCAGGACTTGTTCACAGCTGGAACAGAATGCTATTTTATTATTACTGCTTTTTTCTGTCTGGCAAAATCACTATGGAGTATGTCTGGAAGCAGTATTTGAGACAGGCAGCTGTCAGTGGAGTTCACACTCTGTGCAAGAAACATGTAAAAGCTGTAATGGTAACAAACGAATGGTTCAAATGAAGTGATGTGTAAAGCAACTGCTGACAAAATGGAAATTGTATATTTTTACTGTGTAGCACCATTTTATTGCAAAAGTTGTACTATTATTTTTTAACAGTATACCTTGCCATTTTAATGCTATTTTCTATAATGCTATAAGGTGTTTGACTGATTAGCATGACCCCTTTTAACTCCTGATTTCCTTTACCTGTTGGCTGTTTGTTTATTTATTTATTTATTTATTCATTCGTTCTTTCTTACAGGGTTTTCTATTTTATTTTCAATACATTTTTTTTTATTGTATTACAGTGTGTGTCATTTCACAGATGTTTTTATTTTATTTCAAATGTCATTTTTTTTTTTATTTTAGCTTACCTTATTTTTACAGATGTTTCTATTTTTGTTTTATGCTATTATATCTTATGCAATTTTACACATTAATTGTATTTTTATATATTTTATCTTATTTCACAGATGCATTTACTTTTATTTTATTATATTATATGGGTAGTATTTTCTTCACCCTTTTTAAAGTATGATTTACATTTTAAAAAATCAACATTTTTATTATAGGTTATTTTTCATTAACATTTTTCATTATTTTATTTTATTTTATTTTATTTATTTTTTAAGGAACATATCATTCCTTGTAGGTGTATAATCTAACTCCAGTAGACGTATAATATGTTTGTGTTAGTGGTCATAAGTCATGACAGCAGTTTCCTGCAGCTCTAGATTGATTAGGCACCTGACATCATGTGTGAAATGCCTCAAATAATTGCCTCAAAAAGTAGATCCAGGAGCAAAAACATTTCAGATTGCTTTCTTCAGGGACATCCTTCCATTTAGATACATTGCAATTATTACATATAGCTTTTTACTTAGCAGTCACCATATAACTGCATTACAAGTGAATTTGTATGTCTTACATTTTGCATAAAATAGGTTAAGTGCGCACTGACACCCAAAATATCATTAAAGACCTCTTGACCTCTAGATCGGCCTACTTTTGTTTATGGGTTCTTATACCCATAAGGCAAGTAATCTTTTAAGTGTTATGTCAACCCAGTACTGCGTATATTCGTGCTCCCCTGACAGTGTGTTTTATTGCATTGTCTGCGGCCTGAGGCTACATAGCAGTCAAAGCTGGATATCTTCTTTAGTGACCATTCCAACGTAGCAGCTCTGCAAACTTAGCAGTATTGACTCGTGCTCTTGCCCTACAGCATCAAACCAAGATGGATGAATCAAGGGGGAGCTCCTTGGCCTTGAAATAAGCTGTAATGTAATTCCGGGTCTTGTGTGATCCGCTGTGACCTCGTGTGCGCTACAATCAGCTCGTCTCAGCGAGATTTTGTGCCAGTGCTGACGAACCACAAGAATAAAACACTGGGCCAAAACATGTGACCTCATCCACAAGCTCATATCAAGTCCTGCATTCAGCAAAAATAAACAAAGAAAAATAACTTACTAGAAATAAATGTGTAACACTTAGGGAAATATTTAGAGAATGCTGTATTTGTTCTTATTTTTAAAATTTAATTAGTTTTGGATGTAAAATAATAAATATCCAATATTTACATAACAGATGAATAACAGATCTACAGCTTGCTTGCGTGCTTGCTTATTTACTTATTTATTTAGCAAACTAATAAAAATTAATTTTCATATATTTATTTATTTATGCTTTCCATTTAGCTTGCTGCAATATACAGTAAGTAAGTAGATAAGAAAGAAAGAAAATAAATAAGTAAATAAATATAGTTTTAGGAGTTATGCATTTCTTTCTTGTAATGAATGAATGAAGGAATGAATTTATATTGCAGCAAGCTAAATAAAAAGCACAATAAACCAATAAATAAATACAAGGAAGAAATGTATAACTCCATTTATTTATTTATTTATTTATTTAAAAAAAGTGTACATTTTAGGGTAATATTTGTTTTTGCTACAAGCTCAATGACAAGCATTACTTGCATCTGGCTAAAAGATTATCTATGTGCAATGATTGGTGTTTAAATAGTCCTAAGTGAATTGCTCTTAAAAGAGAAGCTGTTTTTGTCTTCCCATTTAAGTTCAGCCTTTTCTAACTTATGAGGGACTTTAAGTAAACCTTGCACAGAATGTGACCTGAAAACTCTTACAGACCATTGTAGTAGACTGATTTTTCGCTGAAGCTCACACTTCCCCAGTGTACCATCAGAATTCAGTGTTTTAATCGCTAATATGAACTTGATCCGCTAACATCATTCAGCACGCAGAAGAAGATGATTTAAACATGCTCTGAGTGAGGTCCGTTTGACTCCCCCGGTGCGTCCTGATCCCGTCAGGGTGAGAGCAATCCCAGGCATTAGCTGTAAATCCAGGCTTGTAGGAAACACAAGAATGATAATGATAATCCCAGCAGACTCTTTTTAGAGAATCGAGCATAATTCTGAAGAAAGGAAGGTCAGAGTACTGAAGCATTAGCGACACATGAACACCTTTGGGTTGAATTATTATTTCAACCCACTGAGAATACTCAACCTCTCACTTATTAAAGAATCAGCATTCAACTCGCTTCACTATATAAAACCAGCATGGCCAGCATTTGAGTCTAGTTTCGGACGTCAACGAATATGTTAGCAATGCAGTCACGTTCACTTTCATATATTTTCCATTCACTGAAGCAGAGATCATGTCATTGGTACATGCATTACTGTTCAAAAGTTTGGGATCATTAGGATTTTATTTCAAAGAAATGAATCCTTTTATTCAGCAAGGACACATTAAATCGATCCAAAGTGACAGTAAAGACATTTATAAAGTTGGAAAAGATTTCTATTTCAAATAAATGCTGTTCATTTCAAATTTCTGTTCAAGAATCCTGAAAAATAAAATCTATCACAGTTTCCACAAAAATATGAAGCAGAACAACTGTTTTCGACATTGATAATAATCAGAAATGTTTCTTGAGCAGCAAATCAGAATATTAGAATGATTTCTGAAGGATCATGTGACACTGGAGTCACTGGAGTAATGATACTCAAAATTCAGCTTTGATCACAGAAATAAATTACATTTTATAGTATATTCACATAGAAAACAGTTATTTTAAAATGTAATATTTCACAATTTTTACTATATTTAATGTATTTTTAATCAAATAAATGCAGTCTTGTTGAGCATAAAGGTCTCTGCACACTGAGTCCGAAATTTTCGCACGTTAAAAAATAAATACGACCTCACGTTGTGTCAATCACGTTTGCACACTGCCTCCGAAACTTTCGTCCGTCAAAAAAAATTCGGATCAGGTTCGATTTTCTGCGTTTTTGCATCCATTGGATGCATTTTGATAGGAAAGGATGGGGAATACGAAAAAACGGAAAAACGCATGCGAAAATTTCGGACTCAGTGTGCAATGGCCTTAAGAGAGTTATTTATGAGAGTTAAAAAAGTGCATGTATTATGTACGCATTATGTATTTTAGCTTATGTAATGCATATGGTGCTTTAACTAAATAAATTAAAAAAAAAAAAAAAAAAAACTGTATCTACACATTAGAGAAATCTGGACCAGCTAAAGAAGCTGGCAGAGTTTGGGATAGAGGTTGTTCTTGTATGTTAAATTTGAAGCTCCCACCATGTTTTGCATAATTTAAACACTTGATAATATAATAGGATTCTGGTTTTGTGGTTTAAGAGACACCTCACATAGAAAGTTTTCGAACAGAAAGCTTCAAGTGAAATAATGAAATAAAGAGAGCGAATCTGTAATCTCAGATTGGCATATGGCGTATGATCACACTGTTCCCATTAACATTTGGCAGTCACATCAATCTTATTGGTGAATTGATAGTATTTCCATTCCGCGTCATTTAGAAAATGGATGCTAAGGAAGGAAATGAACAAGATGGTTTACATTAAGTACTTTTTCATGCTATTTCATTAATTAAATTTCATTTTAAGTCTTTTGACTGGCTCAAATTTCTAGTCATATGTTTTATCTACCATCCGATCCCCTATTTTTCATTAAATGGATTCCAGCCACGAACATTTGGATGTACACAGCATTCCCAAAATCACATCGAGGGAACATTACGGGCTTCCACTCCACTTTGATTGATAGTGGAGGCTTGAGCTGCAGAGAGCACCATGGGGCATGTCAATATCAAGCGCACGGACCCTTTCTTCCCATTTCATGGGGACCTTTTCATTAGGCGAGCTGGTGTTCTGTGTTAAAAGTCCACCCTGACTCATTTTCCAATAGATTTTGCATGGCATATAGGGTCCCCCATCGTTATCCTCCCCGTGGGCTTTTGGCCCAATGCTGCTTTTAAAGTGATTATGTGTTTAATTTCAGCATGTCATTGATTCAGCCCCTTACTGTTTGATGGCCATTGAAAATGCATGGTGTTTTTGGTCTGTATTTATTTTTTTAAAAATTATATATATAAGCTTAATGGAAGCTTCTTTTTTTCTTCTTTTTATCCAATGCCAGCCAAATGTTTAGAGCGAAAATAATTATTATACAATTATAGAAAGTTATATAATAGTGGACTTTCATTGTTATATCTTTCTTCTTGTTTCATTAGATTGTGCATGATTCTTTCTGGGTGACTGTGTGATTATAGCTCATTCCACCATTGTTTTGACCATCATTGTTAAAGTTTGTATGTTTTTGGTAAATTTTTATGCATATTTAAAGCATTTTCATCTAAAAACTTACATTACCCCTCTTTTTTCAAATCTATTTAATCTAAAAAGGTACATTTTACATCATAGTTTATAGCTTAAATCTGTTTCACCTAAAAATGTAGATTATAGTTTATATGCAATAACCAATTTTTTTTATTATTATTATTATTTTATTTTTTTATGCATACTTATGGTCATATCCTGGCTGCAGTAGTAAATATTAATGCATTTTTCTTTCCAAATCAGTTTCACTAAAAAAAAAAAAATACACACATTATACATAATAGCTTAGACCCAATGATGGTTTTAAATATTAAAGCCTTTATTTTTCTTTAAAATCAGCTTTACCTAAATACTTACATTATAGCTTATATTACCAAATCTGATATTTTTTGTCATTAAATCTGTTGAGAGTAACACAAAAAATATATTTTCCAAAACATCTATCTATCTATCTATCTATATATATATATATATATATATATATATATATAAATTATTATTATTATTATTATTATTATTATTATTTCTCCATTAATGTAATGTAAATCCTAATATTTTGCACAGTATAATAGTGTAACAACATTGAACACTGCATCCTATAGCAAAAGTTGATTTGATTACAGCAGAGTTAGGAAGGATTTTCAGTGAATTTATTTGTTTTAGTTTGTGAAGGTTTAAACAGTGTTGGCGTGAGCCTCTGAAAGCATATCCAGCCTTCATGCGGCAGATACTGTTTGTCTGTATTGAACATTCTGTACTTTACTTTGTGCTCTTTTTTACTGCCTTAGACCTCTTTGAAGTCATTATACTGCATTAGCCTTCACTGACAAAAGATAGATGTGCTGTTGACCTCATTCTAAAGCCAGACAGTATGATAGAAGAGCGTTTTCACAGAGCTTCTTTGAACTGCAGAGTGTGGGGAGTAACAGGGTGCCTATTACAGACGGTAGTTTCACAGAGAGCATCTGAGCATGAATAGACATGTGTCCATATCATGCTTTACTGAAACATGGTTGCTTTTCATGTGTAAATAGTTCATATAATGTATTACACCAGTTTCCTGCCGACACTATGGATTTCTATAGGTCGAGGCTAGCTGTCTCATTTGTTTTGCTGTAGTAAATATTTCTCACCATGCAAATCTGCTGTTTGGTCAACAGTAAATTGAGAAGAATATGTTTTTGGACATAACCAATTTTACATAATTTCAGTGTTTAGCTGCTGAATTGTCAGAATGCTTTACCAGAGAAATGTTTCAGATATCTTTGATAATCTGGCCTGCGATTGACTACCTTAAATGAGTTATTAATTGTCAGATATTTGTCAGTTTTTAATAATTTAAGATGTATTTATCTCATTTGGTTCCATGCCACATTTCAAAAGAAGTCAAAAGAAAATCATTCAAAATCAAAATAAAGTAATTAGAAATGTTTGTTTGTTTTTGTTATCTTTTTTACATTATGATTAAAGTTTTTTTTTTTTTCAATAACCAATTTTTTGTTGTTTTTTCTATATATATATA